>CAIGQW010000415.1:1232125-1243370 GCA_903798125.1 Danio choprae | reverse complement strand
GGACAATTTAGTCTACCCAATTCACCTGTACCGCATGTCTTTGGACTGTGGGGGAAACCGGAGCACCCGGAGGAAACCCACGCCAACACAGGGAGAACATGCAAACTCCACACAGAAACGCCAACTGACCCAGCCGAGGCTCGAACCAGCGACCTTCTTGCTGTGAGGCGAACGTGCTACCCACTGCGCCACTGTGAGGCTATATATATATATATTCATTCATTCATTCATTCATTTTCTTTTCGGCTTAGTCCCTTTATTAATCTGGGGTCGCCACAGCGGAATGAACCGCCAACTTATCCAGCATATGTTTTACGCAGCGGATGCCCTTCCAGCCGCAACCCATCTCTTTATATATATATATGTTTAATTAGAAAACAGTTACCTTGAAAAGCTATTTTACAACATTATTTTTTGCTGTATTTTTGAAATGACTGGATGAATGAATGAATGAATGAATGAATAAACAAATAAATCAATAAATAACTATAGGATTAAATATAAATGAATGCTGGGTTATAGCATTATTGTGCAAAACTGATTTACAGTATTTGACCATACTATGAAATGACCTGAAGAGGGTTTGTAGAGATAAAAGGAGTATGTATTAAGGTTAATTTTGACAGACAAAACAAACGGAAATGGTGGGAGGCAGAAGGACTCGGTCATGTCTCTTCACACAACAAAAGAGGAGTAAGGCTAATTGGTTCTTTAATGAACCACCCCCAGCCCTTAACATGTTTCTGTGGAAACTCTAGAAAGACGAAGAACGTTTTCGCTTTTGCTAATGTTTGGGTCAGAAGCTAATAATTGTGTCTGCATAAATGCACAAAAAGCTAACAGGAAATTACCTTTCCCAACTACAACAACAGCCTTTGACTTCATGAATGAGATTGTTCCTCATTAACGCATTATCAATGACCATTATACAGTATAGTCAAGCAGAAAGAGGATTAAAGCATTTTCAAAAGTGTTATCGCTGCTTTGACTGACTAATAAAAATGCAATCTACGATGCTCAACATCTGTAAGAGGGCACAGAGCTCTGGTTATAAAAGAATTCATGCTACTGCGGTTGCTAATTGGTAAAAAATTCAGCGAATAACATTAAAATTCTACTTTATCTGCTGTAGCGTTTTAATGATCACAAACACTTCATCTATATTCAATTAGTGACCCACAAATGGTTTAGAAAACGTCTTGAAGTGTAAATCGCTGGAAATGCTTGAGAACATAAGGGATATTTTTCTTGTTTTTTGCTCTAATTGGGAAGGAGACGGCAGCTGTTCATGCGACACTCTCCGGGGTTACAGATGACAGTGGTATTATGTAAGACACAAACTATTTCAGGGCAATATGACGAATTTTAGGGCAGTGGAGAGATGGGTTATTAAGAATTAACAAGCACAGAACTGAATGACAAGTCATGTACACTGGAAAATGTTATATAACGGCATCAATTATTTTAAAAGCATTATTTATACACTGTAAAAAATCTGTTGATTAACAGTTTCCATATTTTGTGATTGTCAAGTGTTTTCCATTTATTTATGGTTGTGAGTTGCATTATGGGATTTTGATCTCTGCTCTGTCGACCTTTGATGTTGAAAATTCAACTCTACAGTTTAACAAAGTGACTTTAATTGACATTTTAGTTCTTTGAAATAATATAAAGAATAATAAATAATATGGAGAGAAGTCTGTAAAATAGCAGAACATGTACTGGCAGTTTATTATCAGGCTTTTGTACCATGATCTTTAACACCAACCAATTAATAAAAGTCACTTTTTTTTAACTTTTTGAGGTTAAAGGTTGTTGGAAGAAAGATCAAGGTCCCAAAATGCAATTCAAAAGCATAATAAATAATAATCAATAAAAAATAAAAACATGAATCACAAAATACAGAAAACTGAAATGGAAATTTCATACAGTGTACAGTAAGCCTATTAAAGGATCATAGTTTCTGGTTTAAACTAATTTTCTTTAAACCCCAAATTCTTTTATCTTTTATCTGTTTTGTTTTTATTTTTTTGTTTTTTGCTCGACACCAACGTGCTCATGCGCTTTACAGAATACACAGTTTTTTGTTTGTTTTTGTTTTTCTAGGTGTTTATATTTGTCTGTTTGCATTTGTATATTTGTTAAGTTTATTAGTTAATCTTTGACTGCAGCACAGAGAGCAGACAATGGCGGAGGCAGTACTTTTAGATAAAAGTTACATTTTTTAAAAATCTATACAAACAATCGGCAATATATTGTCATGTCAATCAATATATTTAGTACTTTACATAGTAATTATCATGACATGCCTAATTATCATATTATAACTGTAGCTAAATTAGCTTATGGTCAAAATAAGCCAAAATGTGGCTTTCTCCTTGTATCAGTACAATTCATTGTGAGTTAAATCTGTTTTATGAAATAAGTTCTGGCAACCACAGTTGCCTTTATTTAAGGGATAGATCACCCAAAATAGAACATTTATCACTATTTATTCACCCACAAGTGGTTTTAAACCTGTCTTAAGTTTTGTTATTTTGGTGAACGCAAAATATGATATATTAAAGAAACAATTGACTTTCATAGTAGGAAAAATGGAAAGCAAGGGTTACAGGTTTGCATCTTTCTTCAAATTATCTTCTTTTGTGTTTAACAAAAGAAAGAAAGTCAGGTTTGGAATAAGTAAAGAGTGAGTAAATAAAAACAGCATTTTCACTTTTGAATGAACTGTGTCTTTAACATTGAAGAACACAAACTTGCATACAACTATATAAAACTTTTCCTTTTCCAAATATTGTCTAACCTCAAGTTCTATTTAGTGGCATGATCACAGTGACAGAAATATTAGCTGAGGGCACTAGCTGGAGGACAGCAATTTTGTGGACATCTACTATAGGGACACTAGTTGGAGGATAATTAGCCAGTTGTATAGGACAATCTTCCTCTAACCTCTCAGGCTCCTCCTCTTCCTCCTCCTCTGGGTGCTCAATAGACCCGCCTCCCTCCCCTTCAAGTCCCGCCCTCTGTACACTGGCTGTTGATGCTTCAACCAGCTCTTCCACAACAACAGTGCCCTCTTCTCCCTGACTTTGAAGTGCCTCTCCACGACTGATAAACACACACACACACACACACACACACACATAGACGGACACACAGAAAAATAAACAATGCCGTGACACCAAGAAAGGAGGCATGCAGAAAAAAGACACAGAAGAAACAGCCATGAGTGTGACAGACATGCAGATGATGTACTGTAAATAAAATCCATCTGACAACAAAATAATAGCATGAAATTGTGAAGTCAAACAATGCCAATAAAGACTACACGCACAAATAGTCAAAACGTCCATTTCATACTTCATTACCACATTTGTAAATTATTATAGTCATATATTTTATTCAGCAGAGATTTCTTAAAAGCAAGTGTAAAGTATTTTGAATTGATAAAAAAAATTTATTGGTTATATGTATAATTCTGAAGGTACATGTGACACTTGAGACTGGATTAAACCCAGCTTTGTCATCACATTAATTATATATTAAAATATATTAAAAAAGAAAACTTTAAAAGTTATTTTAACTATATAACGATTTAAACTTTTTTTTTTTCAGTTTTCACTGTATTTGATCAAATACAAAAAATCCCACCTCGCTAAACATAAAAAAGGTCTCAGCTTACGTATGTAATCATAGTTCCCCGAGAGGGAACAAGACACTGCGTCCAAACAGAACGCTAGGGGAACACCTCTTTTATACGTGTCTTGAAGCACATGTGAAATCAATCTAATGTAATTTAGGCGACGTTACGCGGACCAGGAAATATAAAAGCCTGCACTGAACACTCAGATGTAACTTCAAATTTGCTTGAAAGAAATAACAGGCAGAAGAGAGTATGGCGGAAGACACAGTGTCTCATTCCCTCTCGATTAACTATGGTTACATACGTAACCTGAGATGTTCCCCTTTAAGGGAACTTCAACACTGCGTCCAAACAGAACACTAGGGGAACGCAATACCCACTGGGCCAGACTCACTGCTGACTGTGAATGCACACTACACAGTGAGAACAGAGGACCCCGTGGAGGGGTCTAAATCGAGTTGATAGTGACGCACAAACGTATATGGCATCGACCATCCTGCCGCCAAACAAATGTCAGAAAGGGCAGAGCCCAAAATAGAAGCTTTGGAGGTCGCTTCAGCCCTCGTGGAGTGGGGCTGACAAATTTAGGTGCGGGACATCCAACAGCCTGATAAGTAGCTGAAACAGTCTTGACTATCCAATTGCTTATGGTCTGCTTATTCGCAGGACTCCCCCTCTTTGAGCACACTTGGCGACGTCACCGCTAAATTACATTAGATTGATTTCACATGTGCTTCAAGACACATATAAAGGAGGTGTTCCCCTAGCGTTCTGTTTGGACGCAGTGTTGAAGTTCCCTTGAAGGGGAATTTTAGATTTTACACATTTTACTTTCCCAATCGCTCAAACAGTAGTCTATATTGATTGCATTACAATAATGAGATCTTGTTTAAACAAAAAAGTTACATTTTAAATGCTGGTGTGAAATATGAACTGGACATTATTTCATGAGATTCACTTGTTTAAAACCATGTGATGTCATCTCAGTCATTGGTAGAGACACTCTCGACAAGTTCAAAGGTTTGGTTCATTTACAAGGCAAGCAGAGCCAAACCTGAACTCAGCAGAAGTGCAGTGTGTTTGACCAGACTGAAGACACATCCACATGAGTGAGAGCTCAGAGAGTTTATTGTGTGTTTACCTGATCTTGCGGCTCGCTCGCACTCTTTCAGACTGGACAGACATGTAGCTCGTGCTGCTAAGACGAGACGCGCTCGACATAGCGGACACGTCGCTTACATCACTGTCCGATGACCTCATGGAGAGGCTGTCCATCCCACGCTGTAAAAAAAACATAATTGTTATATTAAAAAAAAGTTACACAAACATGCTTCTAAAGTGAATTTGAAATTGCAGTTTGCTTCCCAATTAAATTGCAGGGGTCAAATTCTGAGCTTGTTTAACCATTTAGCTGTCATGTCACTTAATTGTGTATCCATTAGCAAATTGAACTATGAATTCAAAATATACCTCGTGGCCACAATTTTTCAGAAGAGTTTTTTGAAATGTGTATAGTCAGCAGTTCTCGACACCATTAGGATGTTTTTGGATATTCTACTGAGCTTGTTGCATTATCTTCAAATGATAAGATGGAAGACTCAGATTTTAGTCAAAGTGATTCATCTGTCCTTACTGTAGAAAGTTTACAGTAATTAAAAATGCTGTTTAGGCAGGCAGCTCAGTTGACTCAAAAGATGACAGCATTTTTTGAATACGTAACACGAAAACAATGCAGCCAAAAAATGTTATGTCCACACAACAATGTTTTCAAAATGATCCACATTTACACATATCCACAAAAACAGCCAAAAATGCTGTATTACATGTGACAGGTCAGTATTTGGCAGTATCACCTAGAAAATAGTACCTGTAGCAAAGTCAAGAAATGCCATCAGTGACTCAGCGCTTGTGTATATGCATATTTTGTCGTGTGAGAGCCTCCGTTTTGTAATGTGATGTAAATCAACACTTTGTTGATAGATTAACAAAACGGTTACTATGTAACCCTTGTTCCCCGAGGGGGGGAACGGAAATGCTATTTGGAAAACTTCCACTCTGGGGATTTCGTCAGAAGCCAATCATCTAAAAGAGTAATAAAACGGGCCAATGAAATGCCAATGAGTTGTATGAGCCAATCATCTGTTGTATAAAGATGCCCGCCGTGCATCGCAAAGACACCTTTTCTAGCTGAAGAGCCGAACTACAGCTGTCAGCTAAGGCACAACTGCTGTGGCGAAGGAACATAGCATTTCCATTCCCCCCCTCGAGGAACGAGGGTTACGTAGTAATCATTTCATTCCCCAGCGGGTGGGGAACTTCAATGCTATGTGGAAAACTTACCTTACCTACCTGTGAAGTGCTTAAAGGCTTATTTATATTTTTGGGGAGTCGTAAAAAATACACCTAGTTAAGTTCTAGGAATTTTAAAATACGACAGTACATTGGGAAAGGGAAGACGCTGCAGAGGCCACCTGCTGTCCAGTGGGGAGACCTGGTGGCATGAAAACATATGAACTAACCCTGAGAAGGGGGAGTACACATATGAAGGATGGGGGAGTTAGCGGGGAGGGAAGACACGGCCCTGCCATAGTGCATAGCAGGCACCTATAACCAGAATGTGGGCTGACCAAGTGGGCATGCCAACAATGTAATGGGCCAGGCACCTGACTTCTCTGCTGAGTCAGATGCTGGGGGCCTCGGAGGAACTCTGTAGGCTTCGCCAAATGGGGAACTCAACTAAACAGAGTGAAAAAAGTGCACGTGAGCAAAATCAGCTGCACTCAAAGATTATAGACTCTTACGAATGAAGAGCACCAATCCTGCAAGCTGGAAGGCATAGCGTCCCATACTGGCCGTGTTCGGACTGTCACATCCGGAGAAAGGAGAAATTGCTCTTTATAAAATTTGGTAGCCATACGGCTGGACTTAGCGGCACCCTGAGGCGGGGGGCGGTGATCGTCGGTGGGGTGCTCAACGCTGCCACTTAACTGGGGAACGGACAGGGTGGCGGAGCAGATTTTGGAGCCACAGACGAGCGCCTTCGGCAAGGAGCAGCCAAAGTGGATGGTTCGATGGGGAGAGCGGTTTTTAAAGCCTGCCGATCGCACTTGACTGCTCTTTTAACGTGGTGAATTCCTGAGTGAACTCCACCTCGGTGTCACTAAACAGGCCAGCCAGGGATATGGGTGTGTTAAGAAAGCGAACTTTGTCAACGTCACGCATATCTGCCAGGTTTTAGCCAGAGGTGGCGTTTCTGGACCACTAGTGTGGTCATTGTCCTTCCCAGGGCTCTCGCAGCCGACCTGGTGTTTCCAGAGCAAAGTCGGTTGCAGTGCATAAATTAAGCCTGGGTTGGAACCTTCCTCGTGCCACTGGCCAACGCCTGTGCCAGCCATAGCAAGCAAAACGAAAGCAGCCTGGCCCACAGCAGTGTAGGCTCTGGCCCAAAGGATGCAGATAACCTACACGCTTTGGACGGGAGCCGAGGCTAACCACGCCAGGAAGGGGCGCCTCGTACCCGCTGGCTGCTCCATCATTGAGGAACGTGAGGGCGGAGTGCAAGCAGACCGGGCAGGAAAAAGATGCCCTCAGCGCTTGGTGAACTTACTGTGCACGTCTGGGAAGAAGGGAACGGGAGACTTAGAGGGTTTCCCCTTCTTATCCTCCACATCACACCCCTAATTGGTCCGGCTGCGGAGCTGGGGGACAAGCCATCTCCAGCCTTGCCGCCGAAGCAGCCCGGGTTAGCCTTGCTTACCAGCCCTAAGGGAGGAAGCAGGTCTGAATTGTCATCGGAAAATGACAGCCCACCCTCTGATGCAGCAATGGACATCTGGTCATCGAGTGAGAGGGCGATCATCCCGGAGGATGGAGCGCTTCTCTCACTCAAAACTTGGATGGAGCGCGCTAAGAAACGGGAGGTCCGCAAGCCTGAGGGCCGTGGATTGACCCCCCGAGTGATCACAGTGATGGCATGCGGTGCTCGCGAGCATTAACATTCTGAACCCCCAGACATGCAACACAGTGCTCGTGCCCATCATCCGTGGACAGGGGAACCACCGCATCCAGAAACGCACAGTTGGAACAACGTCTTTAAAAAAGACGTGCTGCACAACAGTGTTGCTCTTTTAGGAAACTTGCTCCTTATACATACTGCTTTAAAATGACCGGACCCAGAGAACACCCAGGCAAGGGAGAATAGCCCAGCTCGACCATCTGCCACTGCGTATCACACACTCTGGAACCGGGAGAAACAGCCTGTTCAAACACCGGCAGCTTTCTCGTTCTCTCTCTTTCTATTTCTCGAAGGAGCTTTGGAGGAACCCAAAGACTCTCTCTCAGTAGCGTGAGGCTCTGAAAGCGAAAAAGGCATCTTTGCAATGCACGCCAACTCATTGGCATTTCATTAGCCCATTTTATTACTCTTTCAGATGATTGGCTTCTGACGAAATCCCCATAGTGGAAGTTTTGCACATAGCATTGAAGTTCCCCTCCCGCTGGGGAACTGCAAATACTTAAGCAAAAGCACTACCACTATGTACTTTGCCATTGCTGTGTATGTTTTCTTTGCAGTTGGTTTTAAAAACTAAACATTTTTTATTAATTTTTCCGACAGATCAGGATAAAAGTGACAAAAAGGCTGTTATACTTGCAAAGTCATTAGATGGATGTTTCTTTGTGAAGGAGCCCTGTGGAAACCATTATTGTCAAAATTGTAATTGTGTGAAAATTGTGACACCTTACAGCCAAAAAAAAAGTAGAAAACTTGTTTGTTTGTTTGTTTATACTAAATGACTTGTGTGGATACACAATACTGTTTTTTAGTCATTTTAGTGGATGCATGAAAATGGGAATCATTTTTAAATGCCATTTGTATGCTATTTTTTCCAAAACCTCAAAGGTGAAAAATGTTCCACATAACATTCCACATAAACATAATCAGAAAAATAACCTAAAAACAATACAACAAGAAATTAATAAAAACAGCCCAGTGTGCTTCATAATGAAATCCACAGAAGCAATTAACATTTAAATACATTAGAAAATAAATTAAAAACTTGCTAAAACTTTCAATTATAAAACCATCCTCTGGAACAAAAGTAAACTGATAGATGAACATTTAAGGCTTGTAAAAAGTGATTAGTTACTTAACTTGTGAAAAGTAAAACCCATTGCCTTAAAAGCGACAAGTTGACTTTATGTTAAAAAAGTGAGTAAACCTGTTGTAACTTAAGGAGCTGTTAAATTGACTTAACTTGTTTTTTTTTATAATTATGTGCATAGTTCATTTACCTAACAATTTTAAGGCAGTGGATGTACTCACGTTTTTAAGTAAAGTCACTTAATGTTAGAGTGTTTACTCACTTAAAAAAAAAAGTAAAGGCAACTAATCACTTTATTCATTGAGGTTAATACTTTAAAATATACGTTCAAAGGATGAAAATCATCTCCTGTCATAATTGAGATTTTCCATAGCATTTGCTGCTCATAGAACTGTTAAGACTTTTGGATCAAGCCTCAATCTTTGGAGTAAATGTGCCCCAAATTGCCTAGAAAAGTCACAAATGCCACACACCTCCACCTGACTAAAAATGGGAATTACATAACTTGTATCATTAATCAAGAAAATAGAGGGCCAACCGATGAGCTGCAGGTAAGCTTAGTGACATATGCATGAATTATGGTAAACAGAGTACACGTGACTCTGCTGGAGACAGGAAAAAGATTGTCTAAAGACAGATCTGTTATATAACTACAGATGTTCTCCAACAGTAAACTCAGTCCTGACAGTATATTTCAGAAACATGGGTTTAACAGATACGTGACACTTTATGTAACCATGAGGAACTGCTTGTGAGTGCTTAATACAGTGTGACAGCCTATATATTGTGTCATAACCAGGTACAACATACTAAAGAAACAAGCAGTAAATCCGTAATGTTAATATGAGCGTTTTTGTTTTTGTTAACTTCAACCAAAACAATGAGCGATTAGATACTAAATGCGATTAGATGTACACACCACAGCTAAATTTGGTCAGCTAATCTTTTAGTGCTTAATCATGCTCTACACAAACAATTTACTGAATTGTGGAAGTAGAAACTGATATAACTCTGAAAGCATTCAAAAACGCAGGTAGTGGCAACTGCATTAAAAAATGCAGTGTGTATGGATCCAAACAGAACACCTAGTTATTAAGGATGTACTTGGGTTACAAGAAATTACAGGGAGAAAAAGGTATGTCCGAACTTCATAGTGTTGCCAAATCTTGCCCTCATAAACAGCAGAAAAGATCAAGCTCCTAATAAATCTAAAATCTATCATTAAAAAAGCCTAAGCCCTACACCTATATCTTGTACCTGCCTACTTTATTAAATCCACAAACTGTTCAATAACTGTTGCTTATCATTAGAGGACATGGCAACACTTCAATAGTGTCTTCTGCAAAGCAGCTAACTAAACAAATATTATACTAATCTATAGATTGATCAAAATTATTGACCATAATGAATCTTTGGTCACTATTTCCATTTTATTCTATTCTATTCTATTCTATTCTATTCTATTCTATTCTATTAGAGCTGGGCGACATAAAAACCCTCAAATCACAATATAGTACCATTTCTATAAATTCAATCAATTAAAAGTTTATATTTATTGACCACATGGAAATTATTTATTTTACTTTAAGGTATATACTCAGAAATGTACTATCAATACACTTCAAATGTGATCAAAAATATATAAAACTTTAAATAATGCACTAAATAAAATGCTAAATGTAAACATTCTACTTTCAAGATTGCATAAATATTCATTCATTCATTCATTTTCATTTCGGCTTAGTCCCTTTATTAATCTGGGGTCGCCACAGCGGAATGAACCGCCAACTTATCCAGCATATGTTTTACACAGCGGATGCCCTTCCAGCTGCAACCCATCTCTGGGAAACATCCATACACACCCATTCACACTCATACACTACGGACAATTTAGTCTACCCAATTCACCTGTACCGCATGTCTTTGGACTTGTGGGGGAAACCGGAGCACCCGGAGGAAACCCACGCCAACACGGGGAGAACATGCAAACTCCACACAGAAACGCCAACTGACCCAGCCGAGGCTCGAACCAGTGACCTTCTTGCTGTGAGGCGAACGTGCTATCCACTACGCCACCGTGAGGCCCCTATATATATCATTATATATATATAATGAGTTTAATACTCCACAGCGGAATGAACCACCAACTATTCCAGCATATGTTTTACACAGCGGATGCCCTTCCAGCCGCAACCCAGTACCGGGAAACGTCCATACACACTCATTCACACACACTCATACACTACAGACAATTTAGAATTTAGTTTCTTCAATTCACCTACACCGCATGTTTTTGGACTGTGGGGGAAACCGGAGCACTCTGAGAAAACCCACACTAACACGGGGAGAACATTCATACTCCACACAGTATGCCAACTGGCCCAGGCGGGACTCGAACCAGCGACCTTCTTGCTGTGAGGCGACAGTGCTAATCACTGAGCCACCGTGGTGCCTATATTATATTATATTATATTATATTATATTATATTATATTATATTA
>CAIGQW010000415.1:1184914-1224509 GCA_903798125.1 Danio choprae | reverse complement strand
ACATAAACAGAAGGTGAGTTGAATAATCATTATTTTTTAATCAGTCACACACACACACACACACACACACACACACACACACACACACACACACACACAATTCTAATGTTTCGTTTGTGATAATTCAAGAAGACAAACTTGTTTTGATTATGCCAGAGAACTTGGCATAACAAATACAAATACTGCTAAACAAATAAAAGGAGGAAATGTTGAAGCGCTAATAGGTAATAATAAATGCTAACATTTTGACAAAAGCTATAAACTAGCAAGGATTGTGCAGGTTTTATAAAGGTAAATTAAATAAATAAATAAATAAATAAATAAATGAATAAATTAATTAATAATTTGAAGCAACCAGAATATGTTCTCGAAATGTAAAATTTATAGGAGCAGACAAACAATTGTAATAGTAACAATTAAAATGTAAAAATACATCTTTACTACTGATATTAATATTACAGTATTAGTACTACATCTTTAGTAATAATATTTATTATATTTAAACTTGAAATATATACATATGAATGTGAACTATGGAAATATTAATATAACAGTTCACACAGCAAAAAAAAAAAATCTTTCTCAGTATTTTTATGTTTTGGCATTTTAGATGTACTGGTAAAAAACACCACCACCACCAACAACAACAACAACAACAAAACATTTTGTTGCACTGATTATATTACTTTTTATGGGCTTCCAAGTTGTAGAAGAGCAAAATTGTAGAGGTTACATGCTGTAGTTGTGGAACTCTAATAAAGGCTATTTTATTCGCTTATATTGATAGTTTTCTCTTTAATAAAGATGATGCCAATGTATTTTTGACTATGTCAGCAATAATAATGTTCCCTGCTTGATGCCTACAGAAAATGTCTTCAATAAAGTCTATGCCTAGAAACGGTACTGAATTAAACTGAGTAGGAACAGACTTTAAGACTTTTTATTTTACAACCCACTGAAACCCTGTGCTGTAAGCATTGCTCATCTGCATTCACACACCTGATAATGAAGCCTGGTGGACAAGCGATGAGGCTGATGATTGGGCAGCAGGGGCTGGGGAAGGGGGAGGAGCCTGAGGGGGAGGAGCAGAAGCTGGGGGAGGAGGGGCCGAAGTAGGGGCAGGAGCTGCAGGTGGGGGGGCATGCATTGGAGGAGATGGGGCATGGGTTGATGGGGGAGCGGCAACTGAAGGCGGCGGATTGTGATGTGCAGTAGGTGGAGGAGCTTGTGCAGGAGAATGTATAGGTGCAGCAGCAGGCCCCGGGACTGGAGGCATCATTCCCATGTGAGCTTTGATGATGACAGTGAAGACAAGATGATTGGAAGAGACAAGGATGTGGACAAAGATACATGAAAAAGCATAAGAAAATGAACACATTATGAGCAGCCATTTATAAAATGTAGTGATGCACTGAAATTAATGAGACCATAAATTGTGAATTGTATTTACAGGCAACAAGAGATGTCATTTACAGAAATGTTAATATGTGGTAGTATAATAATTTACTTATCATAATCCATACATAATAATTAACAACTTATTTTATTTCATAATTTAAAAAAAAAATTATAGAAATACTATTTTGTTTGAAAGAAGACTCTTCATGCTCACCAAAGCTCTATGTATTAGATTTTTTAAAGAAGTAAAAACAGTAATGTTGGGTTTTCTATTTGAATACATTTAAAATGTAATTTATTTCTGAAATGTCAAAACAGCCATCACTGTTTTTAATCACTGTAATATGCAAATGTGTTGCTCAAGAAACATTCCAATGTTGAAAACATTTGTGCTGTTTTTTTTCCAAGATTGAAAATATTGATTCTTTGCTTAACAGATATTCCAAAATAACAGCATCAATTTGAAATATAATTATTATGTAACAAATTACTGAAGTCTCGTGGTAAAAGTGTTTGTTTTTTTTGCTATTTATTAATTTACAGTACTTACAAACTTAAATTCTGTGAATATATGTATACTGTGTATAAAATTAAACCAAATGCAGGAAAAATTTGTATTGAAATTGTAGATATATTTGAAATTTTTTTAAACTCACAATTGTTGGTCTAGGCTATCACTAATGATGTGCATTGTGAAACAAGTAAAATATCCAGTTTGTGCCAATGTATGGTATTTTAGTACACTGACATTTACTGACCACCACACTCAACACTACAACAAAACTAACTAACTATAACTAAGCAGCCACCTAAATGTCCAGATACTATGCAAATATTTTTTTGACTATATTATTTTATATTTTTCCTATTTCTTATTATTATTTACTGTAACTACATTAAATTCTAATCAATATTTAAGTGACTGTGCTTGCTACTGAATGTAATAACAACATTACCAGCCACTGTTTGTGTGACTTGTGGTGGTGGAGGGGGTGGGGCTTGATGTGAAGCCCCTCCCACTGCTTCAACATTCACAACAAAATCAGAGTAAAAAAGAAAGACAGACAAAATCACATCTTCAGACATGAGGATGAGAACAATAAAATGTGAAACTAGAAAACGGCAACAACATTCATCTACGCTAGAGAGTATGTCCTTTTTTTGCCTACAATTATTTTAAATTAACAATTCACCATTATGACATACTTTTTTTCTTAAGGGATTCACACATCTTTTAAAATTGTAACCATTGTTTTTTTAAGAGGGTATGCATAGCAGCGCCACCATTCTGCATTTCTTTGCATTGCTTAGCAATGTATAGGAAATAATGTAAAGATGGTGTATGGCACGCACGGTGTGTGACTCACTTCAAAAAGATTTTATCTTAAAATTTAGATCTTACAATTCTGACTTTCTATAAAATAATATGGATAATAATAAATACTATATTCATAAATAGATGTTTATGAGATACATATATTTTACAATTATCATACAATTATTATTAATATTTATTCAAATGTTTATTTAAATCACAGTTAGTGGCTGGTGAGTGTTAATTTAATTCTAACTGCATTCAAGTGACTGTGCTTGCTACTGAATGTAGTAACAGCATTACCAGCTACTGCTTGTATGATTTGTGGTGGTGGAGGGGGCGGGGCTTGATGTTGTGAAACCCCTCCCATTGCTTCAACATTTAAACCGAAAAAAGAAAGACAAACAAAATCACATCACCAGACATGAAAATGAGAATAAAAATGTGAAAATAGAAGAAAAATAGGAATAACATTCTTCTACGCCATACTTTGTTTTGCTATATTATATCTCAATATGTTAACAATTTACCATTAATATGTTTTTTTCTTCTCAGAATAGCAAGTTTATAAGCACATTTCTCACACCTTATTTTAAGATATTTATATGACAATTTTGATCTTATGATTCTGACTTTTTATAAAAACATTCTTTAAAATAAAATAATAAATAATAACATATATTATAATAATTAATAGATGAGACGTTATTCTAAAATTATTACCAATATTGCAACAATTTTAGTTAATCGCAGTTGATTTAATTCTAACTACATTTAAGTGACTGCTTGCTACTGAAGGTAGTAACAGCATTACCAGCCACTGCTTGTGGGGCTTGTAGGGGTGGAGGGGGTGGGGCTTGATGTTGTAAAGCCCCTCCCACTGCTTCAACATTCACACAGAAATGAAAGTAAGATAGAAGGAAAGGAAATCACATCATCAGACATGAAAATGAGAACAACAGAAATGTAAGAATATGTAGAAAAAGAACTACATTATTCTACACAAATTTACTCAGCTTCAGAGACTGAATGAACTAACTATTGTTATTTACAGTACAAATGCAAATACAAATTTTAGTTAATTTAGTCATTGACATTAAATGAGCTATAAAGTTATAAAGATCATTAAAGCACACTTACAAAATCTATCAACAAACTTACTGAAAGAGCTCAGATGCAAATGTCAATTTTAAAATCATATTTGCATTTGACTGAAATAAATGTGTCCCATATGTTTAAATTTAATTTACCAGCGACAGTCTGTGGAAGCTGTGAAAGAACAGGGGGAGGAGCAGGAGGCTGAGGTCCCGCCCCTGTTCCTGCTTCATTGGTTGACGAGTAGTGCCAAGCAAAAGAGAAAATGACCAAAATGTCAAGACACCAAGCACTAGTGACTAATAGACTATATAAATGTGTGACTGAGAGGACTAATGCACTAAAACAACAAATGTATGCGCATCTATCAACATTGTTCACATCAGGTTGCTGACTTTTTGCTATAAACATGCAAGGATATTAAAGTTCTGACATAAATAGCTATTAGGTTTTAAATTCACAGACCTTTGAGAGAGAATGTAGGTGTTTTTTTTATTTTTATTATTAAAGCCCATTTATGCCATAGAATAAAAGAATAAATAAACAGTAATTGCGGCTTTCATAGTGCAGTGCTGATTTAATAAAAATGTTGTTGTTTTTTTGCAATTTATAACACAAAATTAACAACTCACCATTAGAGGTCCTTTTTCTTAGAATAGCACATTTATAAGCACAATTTAAAAAAATTATATCTATAAAAATGCTATAAAATAATACAATAAATAATAATAAATGCTATAATAATAAATAAACCTTTATGAGATATTATAATAAAATTATTATTAATATTTATTCATAGTTTAACACATTTAGTTCCTGGCGAGTGTTAATATCCAGTCCTGTGAGAGAACTAACATAGTGCAACATAAAAAATTTGTGAGATGGTCTTGTTTGATGGTCCCTTTAACACATTTTGTTGATTAAAAGTTGCATTAAAACTGCATGCCAACTGATTCCAATTAGAGACTTTAGGGTTAATGTTAGTGTAAAGTTTCTTATATTCACTTAAATGTCTGTTAGCAGAGCAGTGTCAGATATTAAGCAGACAGTTTGCTAATAGGCCTACTCTAATGTGAATAAGTTGGAATGTGGAATGACCATAAAAATAAAAAAAATCCATGGCCAATATTTATTCCACCCAGTATCAGATTTAGACAGTAATCCAGACATGGACAAAGTACATACACAAAATGATACATATACAGCACTATTAACTGCACTAACAAAGCTAAAGCACAAATTGCCGTGATTAATTCCACTGAACGAATGATTGAAACTAGACCAGTGACAGGTAAAGCTTACAGACCAGAGCTAGCAGGTTTAGTCAAACAGAGTAGATGATAAAGCTGTAATAAAGAAGACTGAGACAAGGCTAAACACACAGAAGCTAGAGCTTACAGACCTTCGTAAGGCTCAGTAATGCCCTCGCCATCTTCTGGGGAAAAGGGTGGAGGAAAAAACAATCCATTTTTGTGTTATGTGAAGAAGAATAATGCTGTTTCATTTAAATTGTAGTAGGTGCCCAGCTAAAAGAGAAATATTCTCAAAATGTTCTGGTCCTATTTAAGTGCAAAGTCTGTGCGAAATCAACATTTACAATGTTTATTTGCTAGTGCACATTGTTATTCTTTAGGTGAACATTTAATCCATTCAATTTAATCCACTGTAAAAAAAAAAAAAAAGTTTAATCAAGTCTAGCCATTTGCTTGCGTGTTTGGAGTGGCAGTCCATTTATGTTGATGTCACTTTGACAGCTTCATCCATAATATTCTTAACCA
Organism: Danio choprae; assembly: GCA_903798125.1. NCBI lineage: Eukaryota > Metazoa > Chordata > Actinopteri > Cypriniformes > Danionidae > Danio > Danio choprae. The sequence continues at coordinate 1,218,923 of CAIGQW010000415.1, read as the reverse complement.
CAGCCCTTTTATGGTTAGTTTGCTATGAGGGAAAGATGCTTAAAAAGAAAACCCCGCCCCTTACTCAATATTCAGTTTCATTTGGAAGCAGATCAACATCCTGAAATAAAAGTCCTAGCAACTTCCTGTTCAAGCAGACTTTAAACAATATTTCTTTAAACAATTATGTTCTTTAAAGATTTGTATGTAAATTGTATACCTCGTCTACACCGGACGAGACCTTTAGTGATGAAGTGCAGATAAAGCACCATTGCAAATAATTTGTTCTGTGTGTCAGTATGTTTTAAACAGAATGAAGCATAAGTTTACAGTTTAGTCATGCTGTGCCACATCCAGTGTAAACAGAATCACTGTTTATACATTTTTATCGTCTTCAGTCAAGTAATGCACGCTGAGCACACCCAGTGTAGAGAAGACGTTATATTTACTTCATTCATACATCAGCAGATACGACGCCTGTTTGAGGGATAATGTTTGCATAACAAAGACCATGTTTAAATGTGTCATTTTTTGACAATATCTAAATTAAGTCTCTGGTGTTATCAGAATGTGTCTATAAAGTTTCAGCTCAAAATATCACCCAGATCATTTATTATAGCATGTCAAATTTGCCCCTTTTTTGGCTGTGAGCAAAAACACGCTGTTTTCATTCAAATGACTTAACATTTAAAATAAGTTAAAGTAACAAAAAATCATTGTTGTCATTACTTTTCATCACATTTCTACAGTGAACATAAACAGCTATATAAAACACTAAAGGCCAATTTAATTACAAAATATGTTTACAGAACATTTATAAATAATGTTTTCATAACATGCTTTCATAACAAATATTTTTGTTAGCTGGGCAACTATTACACAATATTCTTTATATAACCTCTGTGGTCAAGATGGATACATATACAGATACCCATTCGAACCAATGATCATAACTATAAAGTTAACAATAAAGATAAAAAAAAGTTCTAAAAATCATTTTAAACATAATAAAATATAATCCACACAACAACGTTACTGCACAAAGGAACAATTTCATTTCCATAACTACTTTTCTTTTTTTAATTTAAAACTAGACATGTCAACACTTAATGTTGCAGTGTGTGTTAATAATAAAAAGAACATGTTCTTTGCCATGGATATCCATTTAGCTGTAGTTTTTGTTCTTGGTGTGTTATTTTTGCAGTATTAATTATGCACAATTATAGATAATAATAATTTGCTTAGTTTACTTGATTCTTACTTGATTCTGGTTATTATTATTCTCCACATGTGTCTGGGCATCTGCTTCCCCAAAACCTGTGATTTGGAAAAGGCCTGGTTAATCTACTCACTTCTGTCCATGGAGCCCTTTGGTGGGACCTGCGGTAACTGCCGACCTCTTCGACTGGACATTGGCGTGCTGGTGGGACTTGTTTGGACTGATCCAGTGCGTGGGTTTGCCCTGCGGGATAGATGGTGCGTCAATAATGAACATACAATAAAGCATTACATCTGAAGTAGTGTTTGTGGTGTCATAAACCTGCCCAAGACTACAGCAGAACGAGCTGGTGAGAGAATACTAAAAATAAAAAACAAATAAAAATAAAACTACTAACTATGGTTATATTGGCAGTAGCATGAAATGATAATAATACACAATCCACTTTGAATACTATAAAAAGGAACACACACTGTATTAAAGTAGTATTAAACAAACTTAGTCAATATTTGGCAATATTTAGACTTCTCAGAGGTTAGTAAAAAATGAAAAGGAAGTACAAACATTTGTGAAATACAATGGTGAAATACATGTCCTGTAGATATAAAAAAAAAAAATCTAAATGAATTTGTATAACCCTTGCAACTTGATTAAGAAAATAGGTGAGTCTCATAAAAACTCACACCAATATCATCAATATAAAAAATGGCTAAATTAATTATATTGTATATACTTTTTTTATTTGTATAATCAACAAATAAACCTTTTTTTTTGCATTTTGACAATTTTCAATAAAATTAAGTTTATTCTTCTCTCCTCAGATTATTATAAACTCTAAATAAAGCTTAAATCCTAACATCACCTTAACATATATAGAAACATTTTTTTTTTTTTTTTCTAATTTCAGCCATAGTAGTTTTTGCTGTATTGCTTTTCGTTTATTTTGATTGTCAGGTGGGAAAAAAATGAAACATTGTTTTATAGTATCCCTACATTATGATAATTAAAAGTGTTTAGTCAAAATGTATTTTACATTTGTACAAAAATGCTTTGAATAAGTCATCTTATGTAATTTAAACTGTTTTAATACAGTGTTATGATTATATATGCCAAAGAGTTTTATTGTTGTTTCTAATACATACATATATATATATAGGCCTCACAGTGGCGCAGTGGGTAGCACGTTCGCCTCACAGCAAGAAGGTCGCTGGTTAAAAAAAATAAATAAAAGATAAATAAAAACCATATGGACACAGGCAGGGTCAAAAGTGTAGAAAAAGGTTTCCTCTCAAGCATCAAAGCACCCTATATTAGAATATGTCATGTTTACTTTTATTTATTTATATATATATATATATATATATATATTTTTTTTTTTTTTTTTTTTATTCATATTATTCTTTAAGTAGGTAGTACTAAATACACTGTGTCATTCTTTACATACATACAGGATTTGTTACACTGAATGATGATGGAATATTTTGCCACTTTGCCATTTTAATTTCACGAAAGTATTTTGAAACATTACAGGATTTTTTTTGCATTTACCATGCTTTTTGTGTATTAATTGTGATTTTGTGAACTGAATTTGATGCAGATGCTAAAATAGGTTGAATGGCTAATCAGTTTGTAATATAAAAATTATAATGCACAAAAAGATCCCTGATATATATACACATTTCTTATCTTGTAGTTTTGGAGTAAAATATGACTCAGCATGTTCTTGTCAAGCTTATAAAAGAAAAAAAAATAACCATCAATCTATTCCACATATAAAAGCATGCATTTAGTAAATATGTCACAGTCATGTGCATTTTAGCTACGTAAACAAATATACATGTTTAAAATGCACATCAACTCCACAGTAAACACAATGATCTTTTAAGCACCTTTTGAGCACATTTGCTTTCGATGACACTCTGTCAAAGAGCTACAGCAAAAATTGCATGCACAGATCTGAACAGTTATGTAACATCCTTGTGACTTATGATGTGCCAGCCAAATCGTAAGTCATAAGGTATTATGGCGTCTCAAAAGGTGTGATGGAGTCAGCATCTGGAGTGCCTGCTAAAGCTGCAAGGAAAGTGAAAAGGCCTAAATGCATGAGCACAAGGCATAACAGCCCATAACTCAAATCATAAACTGTTAAACCACAAAAAAAAGAAAATAGATAAATAGATAAATAAATAAATACATTTTTAATGTAATTAATGTAAATAAATAAATAAATGTTAGTAAACTCAAAAAACACGATGCCAGGTACACACCATTATATCTCAAGAGGATATAACAGGTGTGTCAATAATCCAAATGAAAAGACGTTAGTAGAAACCATCATCACTACTCTCTACTATATCCACCTTTTTCCTACATCCCATGATGCTTTGCGTTAATTATGGGAGTAACTTCCTGTTTGACTGTAAACAAACAGTGGTGTAAAAAAAGTAATAACCGGGTCCATTAGTGATATGTGCGAGTGCTCCAGTTTATTCGCAGGTCTGGCAGTTCAGGTAATCTAAAAATATATTCTTAAATTGTGGTTGGGTCGTGGGTGAATAAGATCAATCATTAATTATGCAAACATTAACTACTTTCTCAAATATATGAATTTGTTTTAAGCAATTTTCAATCTGGCAGATAGGTACTATTATACAGACTCTTATTTAAATAAATAAATAACTGTACTACGGGGAATACAAAGAGAAAATAATCTGTAAAAACAAAACACAGTGAACTCTAAAGGTTTTGGCGATAGATATGCTTGTTGTACTGATGTCATGTTAAAAAATATAAAATTTAACGTTATTTTCGTAATGTATAAGAACAAAAAACACAGCCAAATGTACCTCTCCCTCAGTTTCACTGTCTATGTGGATTATTTATAGCACAACCAAATCCAAATGATTTGTTTCAGTTCTTTTGAATGGAAGTTCTTCAAACAGGAAGTGGAACCCATAAATTGAAGCGCAATAGTCATATGTGGAAAAAGGTGAATAAATGAAGACAAATCATAAACAGCATCGTTACAACAGGGTTAAAATAAGAGGTGGTGGAGAGGAGCATTCCAGGTGACGGGTAGCAGAAGGCATGGTTTGGTTTAGCGCTTTAGTGCTTGTTGTGATGGTCTGGGTCACCTCGTTAAGGCAGGAGAGGGAGGTGCGGATCTCCCTGATGGTAAAGATGGCATGGATCTCATGTATCCGGAGTCGGGGCGCTCTGATGAGCGCGAGCGCGTGTAGACCGGTCGCTCCATCATGGGCCGCTGGTCGGCTGACCTGGACCTGTAATGGTCATGTCTGACCACCATGCTGCGGCTGTACCTGCAGATTGTTAGTCAAAAAACCATGCTCAGCTGAGCCCCAGTGCACTATGGGATCATATCCCATCAATACTCGAAGAGAGCTGGTCGTTCCTGTGAAATAATGTTGGCTAACATAATAAAATAAAATTGGCAAAAAATTTCAAACCAAACAAGGTCGCCTACATCAACATTATAAATGCAAAAAATCATAAACAACCAAACTCAAGACAAAAAGGGTACCGAAAAATATAAAGAAACAAATAAACTAAAGTTTCAGGAAGCTGCTGCAAAGAAAACAAGTAAACATATTTCATTCTGACAACAATTTTGACAACCATTGCTATTGCTATAATAGCTAGCCATCTAAGACAATTTCTATTGACTAATAATAACAATAATTATTACTGTACATAGTCTATCCCTATATACATGTGCTCGTTCTACTGTATTACCTCAGATCTTCCTCAAAGTGATCATGGTTAGCTGGGAACTCTGGGATTTGATCCTCTCTTTGAGGGTGCATAGAAGAAAACCATCACATGCTAATTTAGTACCTGTTATAGTTGTCGGGAGTTGCTGAATATAATTGCTTTCATGATGCCCTCTAACTAAACATAATTAAACAACTACTGTAAGATGATTATGCAATTATATTTTTAATGCTCGTGAAGTTTATTAGATTTCCACAGTGCTAAGGCTACATAATATTAAAGAACATAACAATTACTGTAAAAATATAAATATATTTCACAGGACAGCAACAACATCTAAATTGACCTAGAGTCTGCACTGAAAGGCTCTACTCCTAAACTAATTGTTTTTAATGTAATAATACCTTTCTGTATCTGTTGAAGGCTCAATTTCTATCCTGGGACATGTCCTACTAAACAAACCAACCTCAGTTTGTTAAATCAACACTTAGTAAATATGTTCAGCATTTTTTTGCATGAAAAAGTTTAACAGGTCAGTTTTTTGTATGTGAAAATGGATCAAATAAGCTAGACATTTGAATCCATTATTAAGAGCTATGAAAAGAGGGAACATAAATTGGAAGTTGTATTCCTGGCAGCAGATGTGTGATGAGTTAATGAAGTGTTGTTGGTGTTAATGCCTTCAAATGTCTTACCTGTAGTCTCCACCGGTTCCATTCATGACATGATTGGGCCATGGAGTAGATACATGATTGGGCCCATTGTAATATCTTTAAATGGAGGATGAGGAGTGATGAAGATCGAAATGAAGAAAGGAAAAGTATGATTAGAATGAACAACAGTTGAATCAAGGCAAGGGGTGAGAGTTTATATCTAACTGGTAAAATAGTCCACTTGAATGTCATTATGGATGTATAAACAGAGAATGTCTCAACTAATGTATTCATATTTTACCTCTCAGGCGATTCATATGAGTCACTGTAGGTAGACATTTGTCTATCTCTTCTCATCCTCCTGAACACAAAATAATGCAGAATAAAATCCCACTGTATGCGCCAACATTATTCTGCCTGCCAATAAAAGAATTCCAATGCAGCTGTAAGATGCTATAGATTCACGTTAGCTCAGCGTGATGACAAATTTTTGTTCTCAAGATATCAAGATTAGTTAGGTTATTATATGGCATGGAATCTGACTCACTATTTTTTCAAGATTATTAAATGGTAAGTTAAATTCTTAGTTAAAAAAAATAAATAAATAAAAATTTGTTTGTAAATTTTTTTTACAATTTTATCAGTTTGTGCATTCTCTGAGAATCAAACCTATGACCTTGGTGTTTGCTAGTGCCATGTTTGAGGGTTTAAAGTATAGGACACAGTACTGTCTTAGGGAATGTGATTTGTTTTGCGAGTGGTTGGCAGAAAGTTGCCAAGAGTTTGTTTGTGGCTTTTTAACATATTGTTTAGACATTAAGTATGTTTACATAGACACCATGTAAACAGCAATTTTTGATTACCTTAATCCCACTAAAGTCATAATCAATAATGTAAACAGAAATCAAATTAAGACATATAGATTATTTCTAGTTTAGTCATATTATTAAAGTGCAGTACAGACATGTCAACACCTTAATCAAAGGTATACCGTTTTGTAGTACTTTTCACTACATTTTGCGACAGGATGGACACACGACAGTTGTCAAGCGTATGAGGAAAAACAAATGAGAATGGGTTTAAGCAAGAAAGCACATTTTTGGTGTGAGTGGGAAATGATGACTATGCTGAGAATTCTCCCACCAGTCCTTACTGCGTACTCTCATCCAGTACCTTCGAGTTTGTCGCGGGGCATGAATGAAAAGTTAGTGAATGAAATAGTGGTGGCCTGTTGCTTGAGAATTTGTATCCGCCATTGTCTGTTTGCACGCATAATGTGGGAAATGAACTGCAGTTGAACTTGTCACAAAATAAAACGACCAAAATCCCATATGGTGCCATGAAGAACACAAACTGTTGTTGCATGAATTGCCTGAGGAAACTGGAGTTGCCTGAGTCGAATGGAGATGTAATGACGTTAATCGAACTATGTACATGTAAAAAGGATCAAATAGCAACTCATGTAAACACTTTATTCATATATTGTCTTACTCAGATTAAGGCAAAAAAATAGATTACTGATGGCCATGTAAACAGTTATCTGTTAGTGATTTTTTTTTTTTTTTGTGGGTGGTTGTCAAGGAATTGCTAAGGAGCTTTGTCTGATTTTGCCATTTCTAGGTTCTGGGTGGTTGCAGGGAGTTGCTAAGGGGTTTTGAGTGGTATTTCAGGTTTTGCCATTGCTAGGCTGTTGTAGGTTGCTGCCAGAAAGTTGCTAAGGGGTTTCTTTGTTTTTTTAGCATGTTCTTTTGCTAAATGGCTGTTAAGAGTTAATTGCCTAGATCTACTATCCATTATATTCATTCATTCATTTTCATTTCGGCTTAGTCCCTTTATTAATCTGGGGTCGCCACAGCGGAATGAACCGCCAACTTATCCAGCATATGTTTTACGCAGCGGATGCCCTTCCAGCTGCAACCCATCTCTGGGAACCTCCATACACACCCATTCACACTCATACACTACGGACAATTTAGCTTACCCAATTCACCTACACCGCATGTCTTTGGACTTGTGGGGGAAACCGGAGCACCCGGAGGAAACCCACGCCAACACAGGGAGAACATGCAAACTCCACACAGAAACGCCAACTGGCGAGGCTCGAACCAGCGACCAGCGACCTTCTTGCTGTGAGGCGAACGTGCTACCCACTGCGCCTATCCATTATATATTTATAGTAATTTTATCATCTTCCAGGAAATGGTATACAGTACCTCTTTTCAAGATGTTGAATGATTTAAGGAACCAATCATGTCTGGATCAAAAAGTGTAAAGGATTTTTTTTAATTGATTCTTTATGATATTAAAATATGACTCATTGTTTATTTAAGAGATCACTGAGAGGTTCTTTGAGGAATGTCCTATTGCATCACTATGAAAACCCCCTTTTAAAACTTATTTTTAAGTGTGCATGTACAGCAAGCAACACCAAGGCTCATAGGTTCAGTTCCCAGGGAAGCATAAACCTGTGGAGAATCTCAGAATCCACACAATCTGAGGTCCTTCCATTCACAATTCACAATTTGCCAAACACTCTACGCTGACCAACCTAAAAGCTTTATTTTTAAAGTGACTTTTGTGTGAGCTGTTTTACACATTTCTAGATTACTGACAATTTACCTTTCTGTTAATAAAATTTCACTAATGTGACTGCACCTCTAGACATATTATCATATGGAAATGCTGCAAACATTTTATTTGAATCTATCACACCTTAAAGTTTCTACCAAGGCCGGTTTAATCTACTCCACAAGATCTGAGTCTTCAATGAGCCTACTAACATATCCTGAACTGAAATATTCAGTTTTATAGATTGGCAGTTCTGTCACAGAGAGAAGCTTCCTGAATTGGAACTGAAAGTACTGTACTATTGCTCGGTTTTCAAAAAAACAAAACAAAAACAGGCAGCCCAGAAAACAGTGCTGAAGTTACAATTTATAACACCACTGTAGAAAGAGTGATGGAGGAGCTGGCATGGATATGCATTGCTCACATATCAATTTGAAATATTACTATAAGATTACTGGCATACCTAATGGCATACCTAATGTAAATGCCTGCCAATTCACAATCTGGACGCTACACTGTAAACCTAAAGAGGTGCCGTAATGACTTCTTATCATTACTGTGACTACTAAGCTTTTGCAGTGAGTAGAAGAACAACACTACTCAAGTTTGCTCTATAGTGTGTTGTTGTTGGGGGGGAAACAAAAAACATTAAGAAAATAACCAATTTGACATCATCGTCTCCATTTTCACCCATTAGAATGTTTTCCAACAATTGTAAAGTTTTCTAATATGAATTTTACACTTTGTAAATCTGGAGACGTAAACGTGGATCATTCTGAGAGGCGCCACTAAAGGGTTTGTTCACCCAAAAATTATCTTATTAATTACTCACACTCATGCCATTCCAATACCCTGAGATTTTTGCTCATCTTCAGAACACAAATTAAGATATTTTAGATAAAACCTGAAAGATTCATTATCCTCCATAGACATCAATGGTCCGAGATATTTAAAGAACCAAAAACATTGTCAAAACATTTCATGTGACTTCAGTAGTTCAACTGTAATTACATCAAGCTCCATTCATTCGTTTTCATTTGGCTTAGTCTCTTATTTATTAGAGGTCGCCACAGTGAAATGAACAGCCAAAGAAACTTTAAACTGTAAAAACATCTTTGATCACCAATGTTTTCTCAATGTTTTTTGGTGCATAAAATTGTTCTTGGAAAGTTGTATGCTTACAGTTGAACCACTTACATTACATGAAATGTTTTGAAAATGTTTTTGGTTCCTATTATGAACTTTGAATATCTCTGGACCATTGCTGTCTATGGATGACCAGAGAGCTCTTAGATGTCATTTGAAATAACTTAAATTGTTTTCTGAATATGAAAGATGATATCAGGGGATTCATTGAAAAGACATGCGACTGGGGATTTAATAGCAGAATTAATTTTTTTGGGTGAACAAACCCTTTAATTCTAGTCCAAACTACAACCCACTGTGCTAATATGTGAACAGGAGTGAACTACTATGGATTACTACCTGTCCAAGCTATTGTAAGCCCCATCTGAGTAAGCACGGGCCATCCTAGTGGAGCGCAGTAACTTGACCGCGTCTTCCCGAAAGAGCGGGCACATACTATGAGTCAGAACAGAAAGTGAGAGTGCAGCAGTTAGAAATGGGTGGGAAAAGTGGATAGGAGATAAAGGGTTTGGGCTATTTTGCTCTCTTTTTTGGCACTTCCTCTCTGAAAGAAGGCACAGGTGAACATCACCAGAAGAACAAAGAATAAATCAAGTAACCTTGGGACAAGAAATAAGCTATTAAACTTTAATTCATGTTGCGGCAAACACCAGCAGCAACAAATACTGTATGCAGGGGTAATGTGGTAGTGGTTTCCCATTGGTGAGAATTAAAAAATGTGCAAGAGTGATTATTTGTATATAATACATTACTACAACACACTAACACATTCATATAAGTGCATAACAATAAGCTATGCATTTTGAAGAAATACTAGGCTGAATTTACTAAGTAGTTGCGCCTTTTTGCACCAAAAAACCCCAAAACAAACAAGTGATGCAAGGTTTTCTAAGCTCATTATAGATTTTTCACAAAACTCTAATAGGCTTGGTACAAAAGAAACGATGAAAGAACATCCTGGTTATGTATGTTACCCACATTCCCCGAATAGGGAATGGAGACGTATGTCTGATAAAAGACATATGGGAGTACGCCAGACGACCAATCACTCTTAAGAGTAAGAAAATGGGCCAATGAATGCCAAATGAATTGGCGGAGCTCAGCTCCACAGCTGTCCCCGATTAGCCATTAGTGGGCTATATCAGTTGGCGGCCAAGAGGTGAGCATTAGAATTTTTGCCTGCTGAAAAGCCGATCACTCAGCTAACAGCTGGAGAAAGCTGTGGCAGTGGAGACACATCCCGGAGGATGGACCAGCACTCCCACTCAAAGCTTGGACAGAGCAAACGGATAAGGAGCAAAACGCACGGTCGGAACAACATCTTAAAAAAAGACACGCTGCTCGACTGTGTGTTCTCTTACAGAATTCTGCTCTTTTAATGGAAGCTGCTCTTTGTGCACTCCAGCAAAACGCCAAGGGGACGGGAAGCCCAGATTGACCGCCACTGTCGCATCTTCTCCCACACTGGTGAGTAATGCTGCTTTCTTAGAAGTCAGGTTGGCAGAAGGATTCCTCAGTCTCGTGAGATGCTCTGAAGCGAATTTCTAATGCTCACTTCTCAGCCGGCAGCTGATATATCCCACTAATGGCTAATCGCTGACAGCTGTGGAGCTGTGCTGCGCCAATTCATTTGGCATTCATTGGCCTGTTTTCTTACTCTTCAGAGTGATTGGTGATTGAGTGATTGCCTGGCGTACTCCCATAGTCTGTTATCAAACACACGTTGTAGTTCCCATGAAAGGGAACTGAGTACTATGTGCTTGATGCATACTCTAAGGCAAGGGAGTAAAAGTTGTTTTAGAAAATGCCCCATTGTGTGCAGGCCAAATTAACTTTTACCAAACCTTAGTTTGCAAACCATACTAACTACAACATAATTCACAAGAAAACGTTTTTCCACAGCTCTGGCTTTGTTTGGTACTATTTTTGATTGTGAAACAGAACCAAACCAGATAACACATTTATTTAATGGGCTATATGCACAGCTAGTGTTTTTCAGCCAATGATGAACTTCTGGTGAAAGGTTTATGTGACTATTTTCAATTTTTATAAGGTTCCTTTTACAGCATCGATATTGTAATGCAATTAAAATATAATCAGTTAAATAATCCATTTGATTGTTAAAGCATAAAAAAGATGAAAGACCGTTTAAAAGCAGGCACCGTCATTAGCAGCAGGCTAGCACAAAAACTCCATTGAAAATACTTGGGTAAAATGAATTTCCATATTTTAAAGACATGGCACGGAAAAAAACAGAATTTAATGCAGTGCTTCTTGGTTGGTCTGATACCCACTTTATATCGTATCTTAGCCAGGCAATGATGATCAAATCAGAAATCAGATCTTAAACGCAGCAATTTTGTATGGGATGACAATTTACCCTGGGGCAGGCTCACTGAAATTAAAAGTCTGTGAGCATACACCCCATTTTATTTTTTGTACTGCTGTATAAAATACATTCTTGCTTGTGTTTTGATTACATACCTTGAATTATAGGGTCATTCTGACACCCCTGCTCTAGGGTATGAACAAAATTCCTTTAAAGGGTCACTGTAATAATGCCATTCTACACTGTATTATCTAGTATTTGGTAAAGTATCTAGTCCCCTTATCAAGTTTTAGTGAAGTCTGAGTGAACTAAGTGAGCTGGGAAATATTTAATAATGTCTTATCTTAATTTGAATTGTTGTTGCTTTTTTTTAACACAAGAAACATATTATGTTTGCACAGAGAAGAATTTGTTCTCTCACGTAAAAAAAGAAAAAAGAAAACAAAGATATATTAGGTTTGAATGCATTCACTGGTGTTCATTGCATACTTATTATGAATACAGCGAGAAGAGCAACCTGTTTCTTATACAGTGCTATGTGTGGGCAAGCTGTCATTTCAAAATCAACAAGCAGTTTAAACGGGTGAAGCTGTGATGAGCGCTATGATTTAACAGGAGGAGGAAGTAGGCGGGCACATGTGGGATAAGTGCTGTGATTGGGCAGCAGGAGGAAGTGGGCTGGGCACAGCAGTATACCTTGGGTCCTGGACAGAGGAGTCGATGGATGCCTGTCTGTGTCTGGTTCGAGGAGGGAGGGTAAGATAATGACTGCAACCACAGGGAGTAAAGAACAGAAATATGGTTGAACCAAGCTATTGGAATTGGGACGATGGAAAGATAACAAAGCAAGAGAAGCAGAGGTTGACGGATAGAGAGAGTGATGTCAGAGAGAAAGGAGGAGGAACACGCTGTATTTTCTACTGTAGTAATCCTTTCTACTGGTTCCACTGTGTTTTTTCATGTTAAATGAAAAGATGAATTATGTACTGTACATGGCAACATTCCCATTTATGTTCCCTAGATCAGGCATAGATCTAAATACAAAACATTTAAGGGCACAATGGTCACAAGGACTGGCATGTTATCTGTAACAGAATATAACGTGAACGCATACCTGTCTGGTGAGTATCTGTCTTCAGACATGCGATGTTGGGGGCCATAATTCGATGGTCCTCCTCTTACACCATGGTCTAAACTTCGACTGCAGAGGAGGAGAGAAATTTAAAGTCCTGCTATTACAAGTTGCAATTATATTGCTTTGCAAAGATACAAAAATAGTTTTGCCTAAATAAAACTGCATGTTTCTCGTGGAAGAAACATCGTAGTCAGATCTATATCTTTCTGTTTGTGGATATGAAGAGTTATGCAGGTACTTGGCTACAGTGCATTAATCGACATGACAGATCTAACATAATTACAATAAAACACTTAATATATAGACTCACTCCAATGATTCAGGAGAAGACAAACAACACAGTCTGGAAGATGCATTCATTATTTACTCATTAAATACATTTTGTAATCTTGAACAATAACAATTTTGCAGCTTTTAATTTTTAATATTGTTATTATTTTACTATTATATTTATTCTATATTATTTATATTTTGGGATTTTTTTATTTCTTTACCTTTTCAGTTTAAATGTTAGATCTTTTTCTATTTAGTTTACATTTCAGTTTAGTACTTGTAAAATATTCTACAAAATGTTATTACTGTCAGGTTTCTGCGTTCTCCCTGTCATGTGTTCCATGTGTTTTTGTTATGGCATCTGATTCCTTTGTTCAGTTTTCCCACCAGTTATTAGTGTTCATCAGTTCCACCTGTTTACACCCCTGTTTGTAATTAAGTTAATCATGTCCTTTGTATTTATACTCCCCTAGTTTTACTTACTCTTTGTCCAGTCTTGAGCTGTCAACATCCTGTGTTCCAGTTAAGTATTTGTAAATAAATAAGTCATTTTTAATAATCCCTGTGCATTTTGTGGAGAGTGCTCACGTGACGATTACAGTTCTAATTTCTTTCTTTTTCTCTTTTACATTCATTTAATTTTATTTCCACTGTATTTCAATGTACTAGTATTGTTTTATAACAATAACAATTATGAAATTAATAATAAAGAAATTAATAATAATAATTTGGTTTGCAGTATAAAAATGTAGAAAAAGTTTACAAAAGTTTGACGTAATATGAAAAGCAATATGAAAAATAGGTAAACATTTAAAAGTGAATCTAAAACAATTGATATTTTTTACAATTATACTAGAAGTCCTTGTGCTCTTAAAAAAACCCATAAAATACCAATCAGAAGGTGTGAAGATTGTGTATATTTAATATTTTATATATATGATGTATAGCAAAGTAATTTACCGAAGCATAGTTGTAATAAATATGAACAAATATATATGTAATATGGTCAAAATCTGATGTTGAAAACTAGGAAGTATTTATTTTTGCTTGGTTAACAAACACTTTTATATAGTTGTTTAATTCTGCCCTTTGAGCTGAGTTCATGCAATGAGCATACAGTATAAATATCCCAGCCATTGTTTAAAATTAACATTAACTGCCCACTTTTAATACTGAGATGCTGATGAAGCACAGAATTTGACAAGCATATCTTACACTTCGCATTAGATATTTTTAGAGCATTGTTTCAATATGTTTTGCACTACAGAGGAAGTTTTGAGTTCTGATAGTAAAATTATACTTATTTCAATGGTAATATAAAACTAATCACTCATACTATATGTGTGTTGTGCAGTTTACCTCTGCGGTGGAGGAACGCTGGGTGAGCGTGAGCGTGTGCGGATCATGTCTGATCGTGAACAGTGATTGGATGACATCACCTGCTCCGGTACAGACAGAGTGGAGCTCTGGAAATCCCTGCCATTGTGCCGGTAATCTGAAGAAAACACAAAACAATACTTATTCAAACAGGGGGGTGAAAGTACTGTACTCTACTGTATTTTTACTTCAGGAAACTTTTACTTGTACTCCACTACATTTCTTAAATAAAACTGAGTAAAAAAAAACAACAACTGAAAGGGAGTAATCATCACCTGCTCAGAGATGTGACAGTGGCGTTTGATTCATGAATAAGCTTAATTTTGTCAGTTAACCTGTTAATTGTTTCATTGATCACTTCTTTTGAAAATTGAACTGATCTAAAACAAAATTGATGAAACTGAATGAATCATTTAAATCAGTGAGTCTCCAGTAAACGATTCACTAAGTTTACAAACTGATCTGAATGAGGTTTTATTTCAAAACTGAACATATTGTTAATGCACACAAACTAATAATGATGAATATTTTTATGTGATTTTCTATTTAGTTTTAATTTTAGTTTGATCAACTTTAGTACATCAACATTTCAATTCCCCAAAGTTACAAGTTCTAATTTTCATTTATTGTTTACTTTTTCTCTTTTATTTTGAATTACTTTATATCCCCTTTAATTATATGTACTCGTGTTTTTATAAATAGTTTTAATTAATAACATCAGCAATCATGAAATTAACCCTACAAAAGCTGAGATTCTAAATGGTTTTTCTTCTTTGGACAAAATAATTTGTATCTATTTTTATCTAAAGACTCTTTTGTTTTATAGTTAAGGCATAAAGGTGCAGTCTGTTTCTTATAAAAAAAAAAATTTGAATTTGAAAAAAACTTAAGTAAACATTTTAAAGTAAATACACAAACCTAAAACTGGAAAAAAACATAAATGTTAATGTAAATTAATAATCATACATTTTCACTGCTACAACACAATACAATTAAAACTACTATGATTCTATTCTTTGTAATTTGTTAACACATTTGATCATCACATTTTTTATATTGTGTGATTATATTTTTCTGCCCACATCTACACATATTTTGTTTATTTATTTTTGTCATATACTACTGCATTATTTTAATTTTCAGTCATTTTTATTTTTATTATCATAAACTATGAGTATGTGGTTGTGGTTAAACAATTTTCTTGCAAAATAAACATTCATCATTTAGTACATTTAATACAGTAAGTAAGGAGAACTTTAATATTTTACAGTATTGATCATTTATTTGGGTATCTACACTTTGTCAAATGGCAAATTTTTGTACTTCGTCCACCACTGCATTCAAATCAAAAGCAAAAGTTCAACAAGTGCTATCAAAAAGTGCTACCAAAATAACTCAAATTTTGAATAAAATGGAACATTACAATAATTAATTTCTAATATGCTAGTCTAAATATTTCGTGGTCACTGTATATGGTCTAATGCAATGTTGATTATACCAACAATTCATTCAAGAACACACACACAAAAAAAATCCATCACACAACATAAACATAAAGTGTCTTGTCACAAAGTGTGTTTGAGACGACGGAGAGGATTGTCCTTCAGCACAGTTAAAGAGAGAAACTAAAGTTCAGAGTAATCTTCTCTCTGACAATATCCTTTAATTTGATTTGTCAATCAGCATGTGTAAACGCCCACAAAGAACATGGCCACGCATGTGTACCATCAGACACCTACAAGATCATTTCAGAGACAACAGGAACCCATCTGGAAGTCATAGATTGTCGGTTTATGGTCAATTATTATATATATTTTAAAATGGTTAAAAACTGTAATTTTAAAAAAAGTGTTTTTCTGAACCTCACTTACAGTAGTTACTGACATCTATTAGTAGGATATTTTAAATTATATTATCTGTTTTGACTTTTTTGGATAAATGCACAGTAATTCAAATATTAAATCACTTCGGTTGTGTGTTTACATTTCTTGTGGTCAGCATTATTTATTTTATTACACGGCTGTCTGGAATACTTGATTCTGATTGGTCAGTTCCAACATTCCAAGGTATTGTATGTTATTCTGATGTATGCAACAACTGCTGAAAATAACACCAGCTCATTTTGGTACTTTGAATCATCTTAACCATTAATTAATATGTCCACATCCATATTTATATTTTACTTGTCTTTCATGACATCGTTTTTTGACTCTTTGGCACCATCTTTAGACTGAATAATACGTAGGTTAGTGCTCCAACTCCATTTAGCCGTTTTCATTTCTGTCAGTTTTTGCCTTTAATTAAATAATTAATAAACTTCAATTTTAGAATTTAGATTTTTTTCTTTAGGCTTAGAATTATTTATTTATTTTATTTTTTACTTAAATTTGAGCATTGTGTAGCAAGTAGCCTTTTAATAAGCAGAATAAAATACCTCGGTCTTATGTTGTAGCTGATTTTGTAATAACTTCCTGGATGTATCCTTAACATAACAAAAGTTTTTATCTGTCAAGGACACATTAAATCTGTCAAAAGTGACAGTAAAGACATTTCACAGTTTCAAAATAATTCTCTTTAAATAAATGTTGTTCTTTATATTTACCAAAGAAGTTTACATTATCCATTCACATTCCACTCTAAAAGATAGCTTTTAGACTACTACAATTAAACATTATGTTTTGGTAACAAATGCACCTAGAAAAAGTAATATTATAAATATAATTGAAAAGAACTGATTGAAATGCTGTCAAGGGCACTCAAGTACAGTGTGGTGCTTAAGCAGGGAAAGGTGACTTAGCTGTACCTGAGATCACACCAATCCCATCTTCACAGTCGTAATCAGAGAACTCGCTGTCACTGATTCTCTGTGACCCTGAGAGAGAGAGAGAGAGAGAGAGAGAGAGAGAGAGAGAGAGAGAGAGAAAGAAAAGAGAAGAGATTACGAGAGTCATAATGAAGAAAATACTCTTAACGTGAGCATCTGTTGTAATCCACACAATGGTTCACAGTTTAAACCATTAAAAATGACATGATGTTCTGATATCTAATATTGACCTAAAATGGATGATTGAAAATTAATTTCAAAATAGTGACTGATTGCAACACCGTGCATTAGGTTTAAGTACCTTTTTTACATTAACCAACAATAATAATGAGCATTCCATTTGTTTTAGTTATTTGTTAATAAAAATACAACTCTTCATTGTTAGTTTGTATTCAATAACTTCCAATAAATAATATCTACAGATTCAGTGTTTTGATTTGAGATAATATTAATTTGAGATCAAGATGATTTTCATAATACATTGATAAACACTACACTACACACACACACACACACACACACACACGTACACACACACGTACACACACACGTACACACACAAACACATACTGTACAAGTAAATAACTATATATGTCTTACTATGTAAATAACCCATATTTATTTGTGAAAATGTATATGTATAATAAGTATACAGTCGTACTTTTGCTAGGGTTGAATATATTTACTAAATGTTATTAAATTATCATTAAAGTTTAATTTCAGTATTAGCTTTAGCTTCAGATTACTAAAAAACAACTTAAGTGACTTGAGTTAAAGTGACTTACTTCTTGTGACATACAATATAATTTACATGTACTGCATAATGCTTTTGTTGTTTTGGCTTCAGGTGAGAAACTATTAATGCTATCTTTCATGTTCATATTTATCCCCTTGCTAAACCTAAAAAAAGTGGTGAAATGCACAGAGTTTACAAACATACAGTTCAGATTAATAAAATAAAAAAGACCAGTGTGAACCATATGTGGTGTGCTGTAAGTTTGCTATCATTTAGGTTAAACCCGAAATACTGAAACACAGCAAACAACAACCACACAAAGGTTTGTGAGAGGCTGGGGAAAGCATTAGCAGTCCACACAAAGATCTGCTCAGGAAGGATTAGCAACTATTTTCTGATGTTCTACACTCTAAATGGGTAATATCAGAAGTATAAGGGCAGAGAAGCTGTAAAATGAGGATTGGTGGTATGTAGCAGCAGCAGCAGCGATGGCCATTGAGTCCATGCAAGCTGTTGTGGTATCATAGTATGAGGTGAAGTGAGGGGAGATAAACACTTTTGGAGAGTGTAGAGGACAGTCATCACACTGCTGGCCAATCACATGCTAGCTGGAGCAGGCGAATCAAAGTTACCTGAGTTGAAAAAATACGGGCCCTTGTCTGCAAATGTGTCAGTGGTGGACAGACAGTAATATTGTTTTGGAGGAAACAAAACATGAAAACGAGAAACATATCAGCAAAAACAAATATACATAAAATGCGATGTCTAAAGATAGATAGATAAACATTTTATATTCAATATAAGTATTAGGGGTGTAACAATTTTTATTAATTAATTTATTTATTTGATTGATTTTTTTACAGATTTTGAAAAAAAGAAATTGTTCTCTATCCACTGTTCGGCACATGCTTGCCATGCGCTTCATATTGAATCTAAGCGGCTCTTGACCTTATTGTTTCACATACAAGAGAGTGCAGCCATTGAAATTTTATTGGCCCTAGATTTACGGTCTCATTCACTTCCATTTATTTTTAGCTGTAAAAAACTGCTTGCTATGCTGCTTGATGTTGCAAACTTGAATTTTCTTATATTATTTTTATGTTTTGTTATAAACACTATAAAGTTAGTTAGACTATTTACTGCTGTTTATGAATCCCCATAGGCAAATGAATCGGACATTCTAAAATAACCCTAACCCAGAAAAAGAGCTTAGCATTGCATAAGTTCAATACTATAAAATACCAACACTAGTAAAACAGTGTTCGGTTAATGCATGCTTCACCTTAATGATTAATAAGGTGTACATCACTATCCGTGTTTAAACTAAACTAAAGTTTTGTCATTTAAACATTGAACCTAAAGACGTTGTGAGATTTGAGAAGTACAATAATTTTAACTTGTGAATGAGAGTACAAACAATAATTCTCAACATCCACGATTTAATGAATGTCCTACCAAACGCAGTTGACTTAAGTGAACCTAAACATTCAAGAAATTGTGGGTTGTTTTTATTTAATTTATATGTAATTTTAAATTTCATTATTTAGCAGTTTCTGTATCTGAAAACTACTGTTAGATACCAGAAAAGCAGTTTATTTTATAAGTAACCTTTCTATATTGTATTATTTGTAATTTTGCTTGTAGATAGATTTTTGTCTTTACATTTATTTGATTGTGCCCTATATTATTTACTGAATATATCATGTACAGAAACTGAAACCGTAACCATAAAAACATGATACAAAACCAAATCGTGAGTAAACCCCTAATTGAAATGTAATGATATCCTGGGAATTTCAATTACGTTCTGGATATGAAAATAGTACAGAATATACTTGCATCTAAACTATATTTTTTACTACATTCAAATTCAATAAAAGCTGTATTCAGATTTTCTTGAATTAAACAAAAATCACAATATATATTTACACTACTATTTAGAAGTTTGGGGTCTCTAGGGTTTTGTTTTATAATTATTTATTATTTGTTATTATTATTATTATTATTATTTATTATTATTATTATTATTATTATTATTATTATTATTAATAATAATAATAAAGCATTTGTTTTATTCATTTACACTACTATTTTACACACAGATACACTGAATTTATGAAGTGGTTTCTACATTTCAAGTTAATGTTAATTTGAAATATTTGTTCATAAAAGAATCCTAAAATAATAGTTTTAAAATTAATAATAAGAAGAAATGTTAAGCAGAAAATCACATTAATAACACTTCTTAAAGACCATGAGACATTGAGTGATGCAACGAGTCCTGAAAATGAAACTTTGAACTTTCAATAGAATAAACATTCAAATAAAAAAAACAGCTATTTTAAATATCATTTAAACAGCACTATTTTGTACAGTATCTTGATTAGATAGTAGATAGATATCAGATAGATATTAAGTAGATAGGTCATAGCCTTCCCAGGAATTAAATACTTTAAAAAAACTACTTAATCCCAAACTTCTGAATGGCAGTGTGGATTTTGCACATTTTTACATAATACAATGCAATTGATCAATTATTTTAAGATTTACACAACTGGCATGTTAAACACAATTATGGTGACTGACTGACATAAAAACATGACTTCTGACAAGACATGTTGATTTGTGCATGACTTATTGTGTCTCTGTAAATGTTATATTTGCTATTCACACAGTGAGGGAGAAATTAGATCAAATTCAGTTGTAGTGTGAACAATTCAATTCACTATCATTAAGCAGATTGTGTGTGTGTGCATTTTCTGTACATACTCTGTAACCTGCGTGTTGGACTCTCTCCGTGTAGGAGGCGTCTCTGCATGTATGGTGAGGGGTTCGGGAGAGGCATAGAGGACACATCGTGTGTTTGTAGCTTATACCAGTGAGGCTGATCATCCAACAGCGCCGTCTCCAGCTCTATCAGAATCTGCACACACGTATAATATGCAGACATTTATGATGAAGTTTTGAGGTTAAAGTGCCCCATTGTACCATTTTAAACCCTCCTAACTGTTTTCAACAACTCCTTCAATAGATTTACAACTATTAAGACTTAATTTTTCTCATAATATTCATCAGCTCATTTCTCACAGCGTCTGAAACAGATCGCTCTATACTCCTCTTTGGTGAGAGCCTCCTCTGCTCTGATTAGTTAATTTGCCAAGTCTCTTGTTATTTGGTCTGCTACTTAATTTACTGTTAAAAATGTTGAGTAATGTTAAAGAAGTGAGTCATTTAAATGTATTTGATTTAATGCTGGGCATCGCAATTAATTGCATGATTTTATGATTTATTTATTTTTTATTGCTATTTGCCACTGCCAGGGATTTAGTGATAATCAAGTGACCAATACATCATAGGTTCTCAGATCTTGTCCTAGCATCACACTGTTCTCAGATAACTAATTTGTATCCTATTCCCTGCACCGTTTCCTTAAAATGCAGTTATATTGCACCAAAAAGGGGGAATATTTCTCATATCAAAATCTAAGGAAAAAATCTAGAATATAACTTTGTCTTGAATGTATTATAGCTTTTTTTATTTTTTTTTTACTGAAACCCCAACTCATGTCGTATATTGCTGCCACAATAAGCATTGTTGCATCATAGTAAGTAAATATTGTGAGCTGTTTTATAGTTCTGCACGTAGCATTATTAGACTGCTACAGTAGGAAGCTGTTGAAGCTGTTTATCTGACCTCCCCCAGGAACTCGCTCTCCTCCTCTCGGACTCTGGCCTGGTCCCATAGTGTGACCTCCAGCATTCGCTCCCTGAACTCTCGCCTGTGCACCGGCGAGTACATGAATGTCTGGTTCCACTTGGGCTCCAGAGATTTCTTCACCGTTTTTGTCCTCCTCTTGCTTTTATCGCTGAGAAGACAAAGGGAGTTCATATTTTAGCTGATACAATTTTACAGTTTCATTATTACATTGAAACAATACAATGACACCCAATTTGTAAAATCTTTTATTTATGCATTTTATTTGTTACTTACAAATTACTTTTTTGACTATTTCCCAGTCCTAGTTAAAATCATAGGCATTTAGGATTTCAGGTCATTTTCATTTTAGTTTATACCCTACAAATACTAAACGTATTAACTATCCAAAAAAAGCATAACAAATTATGCAATTGTGTAAATATATCTAAGTGATTTGAAGGTTTCATTTGCTCACAATGAGAACACTTTATTTGATGTATTTTATATTATAAAATGCTGTGTTTTTATATATACTTGTATACAGTCTTAAGTGTAACCTGGTCCTTATAACCATATGGCTATATACAGTCATGGAAAAAATTAAGAGACTACTTAAAAATGATTGTCTGGATTTACTAGATATGGTTTTAGAGTAAAACCTTAATGTGAACCAGAAGTTGCTGTGAACTTTTATTCCAGTAAGATTTCCAACTGAAACTGAATATTGAATGGGGGGCGGGGTTTTATTTTTTATTTTATTTTGTACAAAACTAACAATGTACGCTAGTAATATACACATTGTAAATTTCGATTTCATGTGGACTATAATATTTGTTTTATTTCATAAAGGATGGGTAGCATTTTCAAATTTGTAATGAAAAATATTTCCTCATTCATTTATGCAGAAAATGATGACTGGTCAAATGTTTTATTTATTGTAACTGATAATCAGGACTATTTCACCAAACACTTTTAAATAAAAAAAAAATTATATTGTGTCCATAACTCAATGCAAATGTCTGAAAATATCTTTGTGTTATTTAAATATCATATTATTTTGAACAATTGTAATTTCATGCGAAAGAAAGAAATACTTTTATATTTTATATTTATACATATATTTTTTTATTAAATTTATATTTATATTCTTTTGTGTTTAGCGGCAAAAAAATAAATACAAAATTGTTAAAAGTCTTTTTTAAAAATGAAAAACTGCATATATCTGTGCTCCACCAAGTATGTACCTTCTGTCGGGGAGGAAGTAGATTTTGACGTATGGATTCCTAGGCCGGCCGTCTTCTCGTGGAGGCAGGTCTTTGGCGCCCAGGATAGTGACGATGAGTTGATGTCCTACTTTATCGTACCACAGCTTGACCTGCAGAAAGAGATGGGCTCTGTGAGGAGGTCTGCGAGGTGAACTCACCTGCAGACTCCTCGCTATGACATTTGTGCAGATTCACATGCTTAGCAGATTTTTCACTGAGCAGCTACAGCAAACATCAACTAAAATCAAGCAACATCTTCATCTCTGATCGTCAGCTAAATTCACCACTAAATGAATACAAAAAACTAACTACTTCTAAGCAGTGGCTCGCTCTAGTTTGATGCGTTTTAAGGGGTCAGACTTTTTGTTGCACTCAATACTCCAGGTCAAATAGTTTCATCAGGTTAATTTCAATTTGCAAAAACGTCATGCTATCGTTCAAGGTACTGTACCTGAATACATAATAGAATACACACTTTTTTGTCATATAATAAAATAAAATATAAAAACAATTACTTAAAAAAATAAATCAATAAAAGGGAAGAACTACAATTACTATAAACAAAATGATACAAAGCAAACCATGTATTTAAAAAAATAAAATACATTAATATACAGTAGTAAAAAAGTAATAAAAATAATCAATAAAACAAATTACATAGGAAACAATAAAATCTATATTTTTTAAATAATATAACCACATATAAATAAAACGTACAGCCATGTGGCATTTCATTGTCGTTAGAAATAGAAATGCTATTATAGTGTTTATTAATAACTCAAATTAGTTTTTATTTTTCCATTTTCAATTTTCCTTATACTATTTCTTTGAATTTAGTACATGCAAAGTAGTAAATTGTTTTATATATAAAAAAACATATTGGCAGTATGTACTGTGCTGTACATCAATACGTAAACCTTAAACTGCATTTGACCCAGAATATTCAAGAGGAACCACTTGTCTATGCCCTTGTATGCTAAGTTTGGTTGCAGGTTAAAGGATTTTGAACAGTTGTTTGTGTGTTGCGAGTCTGATATGTGGAATTTTCCATCCCTCATTGACTGGCCAGGGAATGAGGGCGTGTCTGCCACAAGTCCCACCCAATCAGATCAATCTAATGTCTGACAGACACTTTCAAAGCCTAGCAATCCAAGCCTAAATAAATAAATAAATAAATAAATACACAACAAAACAGACTAAGCAAAAGAAACTTGACAAAAATATTAAATTATCTAATTACAACACAAACTATAATTTAAAAGAATCAGCTTTGAAAGTCTTGGAAGATATTTGAGAATTAAAAAATAAAAAATAAAAATTCAATCTCATACATGCATCTATTTTTACATAGAAAATATGTGCTAAAAACAGTAAAACGGGAAGGGCAAAGAATGGAAGATGAAAACAAGATGGTTACTTAACATGGAGGACAAAAATTGTCAAAATAAAGGAATTTTCTCCAATTTTTCCTGTGTTTTTACAATGTTTGTTTTGGTCCTCTAGGAACACTTTTGCCATCGTTCATAGTTAAAAATGTTCTGGCTTCCAAGAATTTGCCCTTCCAGATCACTAGAGCTAATAGAAACACATATCTAAAATGCACCTTCAGAGAGAACTTGTTATTCTAAAGATACTCCAGTACTAAAACATGCAGCAAAGCAACAGAAAGTGCTCAATACAGGCTACAGCAATCCAGGCTGCTTCCATTGCAAAAACAGCAGGGGGAAAGAAGGCTTCAGTCCAAACAAATTGTACCATTTGATTCTTGGTCATATGTGTTTTTATTAGTTGACTGCAAAATACAGTCTAAAATCCAACATCACAACCATTTCTGAAAACTACTGCAGCAACCATTAAAGGCATTACATTTGAATATCAAAACATTTGCAAGTGCTATTAAATAATTGAAAATCCGTAATTTATTCTCCTTCATGTTGCTTCGAACCCATATTATTTGTCCTCTGTGGATAACCAATGAAACACAAATGATAAAGTGAAATCATTTGTAAAATATCAATATTAATATTTAAATGTGAAACAATTCATTAAAAATTATTATTATTATTATTTTTATAATTTTTTAAACATTTGTGTTCAACAGAAGAAAATAAGTCTTACAGATTTGGCTAAACATTCACCGGTACAATTTGTTTATTTATCTATGAGGTTTAGTGAAATGTTCTACATTGGAAAATGCAATTATCTTGAAAGTGTGGTAATTAGCATATAGTATCTCTTCACTGTAACACAGAACATAATATTTGATAGTACTGATCATTTTTGAATTTTTGTTTACTTATCTTTACATTTATTTTTAGTAACACTTTGCAATAAGTTTTTTTACATCGTTATACAAAAATAATTAACATATGTTATTCATTAATATTGATGATTTCAACAATTAACTTTTATTTGATCACATTAGTTTATGCACTGTAAACTAGCATGTTAAACTACAATACATCAACAGGTTAATAAATACTGCAAAAATATACTGTCACTGTTTTATTTATACTATTTACAGTATTCATTTATATCACCAATTAAGACCTTACTGTAAAGTATTACTTGTTCAGAAATCAAAAAGTAAACTAAACTGCCAAAACGTATACAATTCATGCTAAATGATTTTTTCAAAATATAACACAAATATAAAGTTCCATGTTACATGATATCTCTCTAGAAAGAAACGTAATACATATTTAACATTTAATATATAATAACTGATTCTTTTTTTAATGGCACATTTAAAAAAATATAATAAAACAAACATTTAAAAAAAAAAGGAATGTAGTTCATTCTGAAATTCTTAAGCACGGCAGGATGGCCTTTCAATTAATTAAGCAAAAATCATACTGTAATAATGATGAAACAGCTCTTAGGAATTATACGAAGCCAATGACGTATAACTTTGAGAGGGATTAAAAGTGAACAAAAGAGTAAAAGGAGGGAGAAACTATTCCTGTAGTGCATTTTCCAAACAACGCACAGAGAAAGAGAGAGTAATGAGGGACTGAGAAAGACTGCCAGAAACGAAAGAAAAGACTGAGCAGAGAAAGAGAGAGAGAAGTCTGACGATGTTACCTGGACCCTAGGGACAAAAGCCGTGGTTCTTCTACTAAGGCATGGACTCTGGATAAGCAAAATTAACAAAGGAAACAAAAGCAATACAACTAAACCAAAACTGCACAGAGGCACACAAATCAAACCAACCCGTCTGAGAAGAGATTTAGCCTAACTGAGTGACGAGGCAGCGTTTATTCATTCATCAAAAATTTGATAAATACCTTATGTGCGAGAAATGTGAAAATACAGTAAGTATTTTTGTTTACAGCAAGAATGGCACACGTTGATTAGCACAGTACAACTTGTCTAGAAACATTTTAACGCCTTGCTTGTTATTCTCAGAATTTGTAAGGTAAGAATTTTGTGTACATTTTGTGATGACAGATGACATCTCAACACTTTTTTTAAACGGTTTTGCTATTTTTAATTGAGTTATTTCATCTAAATAAAAGCATGAATCAAGTTAAATTATTGAAAAAAAGTGAAAGTTTTTAGCTTAAAGTAAATACAATCAGTTATGTCTAACGTCTTAACGACTGGCAAAGGTTAGCATTTTATTGAATTCGAATTCAATTTAAAAAAAAAGAAAAGAACAGCCACTGCTCTCGGCTAAATATATTTAGATATTATCAGGGTTTGCTGGATGATAAAACAGTGAAAATTATTACAATATAAATCTTCTTGATAAAGGGTTTCAATTCAATTTAACTTAATATTTAAGCATTGTGCAAAAAGCTATTGGGAAAACATGGCAAACATTACTGCTTGTTTGGTCTGTGAGCCGCACGGACCACTTGGGATCAAGTCACTGAAAACATGTTAACACCCATGCTTGTTAATACTCATGCAGTACATTTTAAACATTGCATTTTCATTAACACATATACTGTAGGCTATTTGAGTGAAATCATTCCGTCTGCATTCATAGTGTTACTTTTATGATAAACAGGCAAAAACAAGCACGAACAGTTAAATATGTACATTTTTATATGCCCGCATATGTTTTATAGAATAAATGTCTATCTAGTTCAAATGTATATCTAGTACTGCAATTTCGTTTGGTTGCCAATTGAAAATTCAATAATTCAAAAAAATGGTCAATATACGATTAAAAACAATAGTTGATAGTATTTACAATTGATGATACTAAAAATAAAAAATAGATATCTAAATATGAATAAAAATCATTTAAAAAGTATTTGATGGATTTTGTAAAACTTGCCCAGGGTTACACAGCAGAATAATAAAATTTTGTCTTGTAATAACTAAATTGGCTTACTTTTCTTTTTAATATCCTGTTATACCAAATTGGCTGGTTAATCATCATTCCGTAATTGCTAAACTCTAATGTTATAATTTTTTTTTAAGTTTAATGTTTTAAAGTAATGCATTTTATCCTAAAGTGATTTTTTTTTTTCTATTCATCTTCCCCAGTCTTACCATATAAACAACAACACAAATATGCGTTCAGTTGTCTTACTTCACCATTTAGGATAAATCTCCCTCATCCCAAACAAAAAGAAAACAAATTTACAACAGCGCAAACCATAATTATACACTAAAGCATTGCCCGGACAGAAGAACAGATACACTTCAGTGCAAAAAACAGAACAAGCACATTATCAGTTTTAATTAAAAAAAGTTTAGCAAATTCAAAGTCATCATTGCTAGCTCATTTCCCTATCAAAAAAAATTAAAAATATATATATTATAACATAATAAAATATGAATGCAGTAATTCCAATGAAACTTACCTCACCGATGCCTCGGTTACTGAGACTGATCATGCAAGCTGTGTCAGTTATTTATCTGCATTCTCTACTCTGAAACTACCGTTTAGATCAAATCTGGTTGTTCAAGTACACAGAAAAACTTCAGCGAAAAGTACAGTAGGTCTCCGTTCAGGGAACTGACTTTATCTAACATCCTGATCAGGCAGCACTGTGATCTGACCTGTACAGTCTACGTCAATCAGGTAACAAGCTTGAAAACTAATAATACTTCTTCCGCATCAAGGGTTCCTTCCTTAGAGAATCCAAGCTGTTCTTTGACAGACACTGTCTGGGACTGACACTACTGTCTAGAATTGCAAAATACACCTGCTGCAAGCTAATAAATCTAAGAATACAGGAGGCTTATGTACAGCATATTTATACATTTATAAGGTTGTTAACAATTAAAATATTTAATTACAATTAATCGCATGATTGCCATAAGGTACATTTAGAACAGATAAAATGTGCAGTTAAGTTGCAATTAATCACGAGATAACTCATGGTATTCATGTGATTAATTATGATTAAATATATCTTCTACTATTTTTGCTCGTTTAAAAAGTCCAAAACTATGATTTGAAATGTTTTCTTTTAGCATAATGTATTTATTTGTGCATCTTTAAAATTTGCATATTTACATAGCTTAGTCTCACAAAAATAATGTTTTTAGTTTAACAGCCCAGTTTCATCACTTATTATTGATGGTTAGTATTTAATAATTGTTCTTAATATTATCTGTGATAAAAACATTGTGCTACTTAAACGTTTGTGGAAGGCTGTTAGACTTTTTTTGTGATTATTTGATAAAAATAAAGCTCATAAAACAGTGTTGATCTGAAATAGACATCTTTTGTAACATAGTAAAATGTAAATTAACTTTGTCACTTTTGATCAATTTACTGTATAAATAAAAGTGTAAATTATTAGCGTTTACTTTTTCATCAAATAAATGCAACAATTAATCGCATTAATTGCAATGCAATTAGTTGTGTCTAGGACTAATACAACTGTCTAGAAATCAACAAATGTTCAAAAAAAACTATATGATACTATATGATGCTTTGTAATGTTTGATTTCATTCCAATGTATCTATCTGTGCATGTGTAAGATCTGCAGAGTTGCATAGCTCAGTCAGATTTATGCTGTTGGACATGTTTAAGGTGTTTGGTCAATCATAACACACTGACTAAGCTGGCCAATCAAAGCACTTTAAGACTGTGTAAAAGACTTTGATGAAATCCAAACTCAGAGACTTTCAGACAGTATAGGAATGTAACTGTTCCAGTAATGTACAGCATGTGAAAAATAATGTGTTTTCAAACATTAAAGCACTGTTTAAAATAGCATCATATGACCTCTTTATTCAACAGTAAATAATGGTGCCATTACCAC
Source organism: Danio choprae (assembly GCA_903798125.1). Classification (NCBI taxonomy): domain Eukaryota; kingdom Metazoa; phylum Chordata; class Actinopteri; order Cypriniformes; family Danionidae; genus Danio; species Danio choprae. Next base: position 1,189,757 of record CAIGQW010000415.1, on the reverse strand, counting down.
TTATTGAGTTTTGTGGAGTCCCAAAATTAATTTCTAAATGGGCCATTTCCTGGGAATGCTTAAACATTTTGCTAATTGGGGCACAGACAGGAAGTACATAAGAAATCTTAAGCTTGTGAATTGGGCAGGGGTGAGTTTTCACACATACTTTTAATGGAATTGTAATATTTATAATAACATAGATGCTATATTGTATTTAATACATAGTAATATGTTGTGCTTTACAGTGACATGCACAATCCAAATAAAACTACACTGAATATCATTTGCCACTTTAGAATTCTAAGGTATTTGTTCGCAGTTGTTTTGAGATACTGAGATTTAGGGTTGTTGTTCATTTTAATTGGGATACATTTTTTTAGGAAAGCAATGTAATTTTTTTCTATATGTAATACAACAGCCCTTAAGCTCAGCATCCTCAAACAACTGCAGAATCACAGAACACAGAACAGAAAATGTCACAGAATTAGAATAGATAAACATCTCAATGTTGCCGAAAATGTCAGACAGAACCATATAATTCCAAGTGTTGCATGTATACATTTTCAAAATTATTTATTCTCCAGTCTTCAGTATCACACGATTCTTAAGACATCATCCAGTATGCTGAATTTATGTTTAAGAAACAGCTCTGATTATTTTCAATGTTTAAAACAGCTGTGCTGCTTTGATGGATTTTGTTGACAATTGATTTGCAAATGGAAATGAATTTATTTGTATTTGAAATCTTTTGACAATATAAATGTCTTTGCTATGTTTTTTAATCAAATTAATGTATCCTTGAAAAATAAATCATTAATAAATTAATCAATTAATGAAAATAAATAAATAAACCTTTCTGACCCCAATCAACTGAATGGTAGTGTAAATTGCCTACATTCTTGATGTTGCAAAACAAAAAGGTAGACCATTTCTCAACTCAACTTGAAGATGCTTTCATATTTTGAGTCTATATCTGCTAACAAATGTTGTGAACTGGTAAACTCTCTAAAGCTGTAGCTAATTAATGGCTAAACCTCAAAGTTCAACACTAGCACAATTTTATCAATGATTCACACAACCAAATAAAAGCTAAAGAAATCAAGAGATCAGCAAAATGTGCAGCGCATCTGGAAAAAACTAAAACATGCTGGTACTCACTGAGAGCTGTCCAGACAGATACTGAGAAGTGTCCCGGAGCATGCCAGGACTCATGGGGGACGTGACTGAGATGGAGGGGCCCATTTTTTGGGATTCAAAGGAACTTGAACCTAAAAAAAAATAGGTCAAGAAAATTTAGATATTGATTATCCTCTTATGAATGGGTTTTATATATCAAAAACAAAACATACTTGATTCAAGTTGTCCATGTGTGCTCTCTGGTATTCTAGGGACATCTCTGGAATGAAAGAGTAAAGAACATGTTAATGACAGCATTAGGATGCAAATAACTCAATGTCAAACTAAAATTGCATCAAGACTACAGTATGTCAAAAAGTAAATCTTTTGATGAAGAAAAACACTTCCACACAATCGATTAGCATACTAGAATGATCACTGAAGGATTGTGACAACCCAAGGTCCTGTTGTGCTTTGCATTATATTCAAATTGTTTGATAATATTAAAATTATTTAATATTTTTATTCATTAAATAGCCAAAATGACAGCAATAATGGGTAATTGGATTGGGAAAAGATCATTAAGAAACAAGAGCTCCCAAGAGTTTTTCAAAGTGGTCATTTTCTAGCCAAAGCTCTTGAAATGTACATTTTCCTGGCATGCTAGCATTAGTTAAGAGGTACAGCTTGGTTACTGCATTTGACGTATTGATGGTCAGTTGACGAGAGAGAAAGAAATAAAATGGCACAGAAAATTAACCTAATCATAACAAAAGTGTGAAAGAAAGTGATAAAAAAAAAACATGATACAGTATAAATCAAACAACAAGCAAAAATCCCTGATATTCCATGACTGATATTCAAAAATATATATTAAATTCCCTGACTTTAAATGTCTGCAAAATGCTTTAAAAATTACATGATATTCCAGAAAATTACATGATTTGTGGGAACCCTGACGATCAGTAAAAAAAAAAAAAAAAGCCTTGATCAGCTCCAAAATTAGGGTTTCAGATCAACTCAGGACATAAACAACAGAAAAAACAAGCACAAAACTGACATGCCACATTTTATAGAATATACAATCAAAAGTTCATTATAATGTTAAAGTAATTTCACTGTATAACATTTGGTTGTGTATCACAGAAATCACAATTCTGTCAAAGAGTTTTCTCAAAGTATGCGCACGTGTGTGTGTGTGTGTGTGTGTAAAACAAGCATTCATATGTTAAGCTCCACAGGCTATCCTTCTTCATAAACCGCCATTGTCAAAGAAAATGTGCTCTGTGTCCGTGAACTGACACGTTGAGTGTTGGCCAGAGTAATGATCCATCACCCACTTCAACTCACCCAATGGGCCGTGAGACCACCAGCTCCACCTGGGGCTCCGGCTTGGATTCTAGAATTATATTGTAAACTTCCTTAAATGTGGCTCCTTGCAAAACCCTCCCGTTCCACTCCAGAACCTGATCACCTGAAGACAGACAGAACAGAGCATGTCTAGACAAGGGAGATGTACTTAAACGTACATGCTAAAGAAGAAGGGTAAAGTTAAGGCATTCTTCACACACAAAATTTGATTCTGTCATTTCCTTGCTCTCATGTCATTTTAAGTTCATAATACTACAATCAATCAATCAACTTAGAAACTCAAAAAAAAAATGTAAAGATATAAAGATGTACTGTATGATGTGGAATATGAGAAAAATCAGTTTTTTTTTCTACTTTTACTCACACGCGCGCACACGCGCGCACACACGCGCGCGCGCACGCACGCACGCACGCACGCACACTATTAATAAACACAAAATAATATTAATAAAAAAGTAATTTATTTTGACTTGTATTTTATTGCAGACAACATTTGATGCGTTCCTCGTGAAATTTTTTTTTTTGTTTGTTTTGTTTTTTCAACAGTAAAGCTTAAAAACAACACTTAAAAGATGTTTAGGGACTGAAGACTTAAGTGTTTCAGGTGTAATTTTGTCCCATTGTTCCTGCAAACAAGTCTTAAGGTGGGCAGAAGTACAGAGTCTTCGTTGTCACATTTTGCGCTTCAAAATGCACCACACATTCTCTATTGGAGACATTTTGGCAATGCAGACAGGCCAGTAAAGTACCTGTATCCTCTTTCTCCACAGACAGGACTGTGTAATGTGTGCAGAATGTGATTTTGCATTGTCTTGTTGAAATATGCATGGGCGTCCCTGGAAAATATGTCTTCTTGAAGGGAGCATATTGTGCTCCAAAATCTGTATCTGTTACCTTTGCCAAGGGCACTGACACAAGCCCATACCATGACAGACCCTGGCTTTTTGACTTGTTGCTGGTAACAGTATGGATGATCCTTTTCTTTTTTGGTCTGGAGCACACGGCGTCCATTTCTTCCAAAAATACCTAAAATACTGATTCATCAACGTACACTGTGTGATGGTCTATCCCAGATGCCTTCTACCCCAGAGAAGTTGAGTGCGATTCTGGACTCTGTTAACATAGGGTTTCGTTTTTGGCACAGTACAGTTAACTGGCATTTGTAGATGTAACTACATATTGTGGTACTTGACAAAGGTTTGCCAAAGTAGTCCTGAGCCCATGCAGTGATATCGCTTATAGATGAATGACTATTCTTGATGCAGTGCTGCCTGAGGGTTTGGAGATCAAAGTAGTTGCGCCCTTGTCCTTTATGCAATGAAATTCCTCCAGATTCCTTGAATCTTTTAATTATGTTATACATTGTTGAAGGTGAAATATCCAAATGTCTTCCTGTCTTTCTTTGAGGAACATTGTTTTTAAACATTTCAATCATTTTCTCACTTATTTGTTGGCAAACTGTTTGTTGGCAAACAAAATCCTCAGCCCATCTTTGCTCCTAAAGGACTAGACAGTTCTTGGATGCTGCTTTTGTACCAAATCATAATTACAATCACCTGTTGACATCACCTGTTTCAAATCACATAATTATTTAACCAATTTACCTGATTACTAGCCCTAAACTGCTCCTGTCCCAACTTTTTTGGAATGTGTCTGCAGATCTTAATGACAGGAAAGGATGTATATTTACAAATTAAATGAAGTTGACCAGAAAAAAAGATATATTTTGTTCATATTGTCAGCAATGAAATACAAGTCAAAGTAAATTTGGAAATCACTACTTTTTTTATTTGCGTTTTCCATACTGCCCCAACTAATTCTGATTTTGGTTTGTGTATATATATATTTCTAATATACAATATTCATTTTGTACAATATTTCTCAAAGTAATAATAATAATAATAATATTAATTCATTAATTTTCTTTTTGGCTTAGTCCCTTTTAGTCCCTATTAATCCATGGTCGCCACAGCAGAATGAACTGCCAACTTATCCAGCATATGTTTTACGCAGCGGATGTCCTTCCAGCTGCAACCCATCACTGGGAAACACCCCCACACACACTCATTCACACACATACACTACAGACAATTTAGCCTACCCAATTCACCTGTACCGCATGTCTTTGGACTTGTGGGGGAAACCGGAGCACTTGGAGGAAACCCACGAAAGCACGGGGAGAACATGCAAACTCCACTCAGAAATGCCAACTGACCCAGCCGAACTTGAACCAGCGACCTTCTTGCTGTGAGGCGATCGTGCTACCGTGCACCGTGCAGCCAATAATAATAATAATAATAATAATAATATTTTATTATTATTATTACTATTATTATTATTATTATTATTATTATTATTATTATTATTATTATTA
>CAIGQW010000415.1:1122770-1144738 GCA_903798125.1 Danio choprae | reverse complement strand
ATACATATAGGGCCTCACAGTGGCGCAGTGGGTAGCACGTTCGCCTCACAGCAAGAAGGTCGCTGGTTCGAGCCTCGGCTGGGTCAGTTGGCGTTTCTGTGTGGAGTTTGCATGTTCTCCCCGTGTTCCTCCGGGTGCTCCGGTTTCCCCCACAAGTCAGCCACAATAAGCAAGTAGTGACATGGACCACGTCCTGTGTCACCATACTAATTCTGTTTTGGTTTTATAGAAAAACATGGAAACACCAAAGAGGCCTTAATATGTTGAGCACTTTATTAGACTGCACAGAGCAGCATTATATTAGAACCTTAAAATGTATTTAGTATGATCAATCAGCGCTCGCAACTGGAAGAATAAGAAGCTATGGCATAATAAAAGCTCTGTTGCTTTCTTTTCTCATCAGCATTTGCTTCAGCGCTCTCGCTTTGACACCTTTCAGTCATACTCTGCTTCATACTACCATAGCTCATCCATGAACATAGAATGTACCCATAGAGATTGTAATGAAGACGACAACTCCCATGATTCCACACTCAGTGACAGTGTCATCAAACTTCGTACTATAGCTGTGAAATTTACATACTGTGATTTAAAATACTCCCTTGGTTTTTTCGTCGAGAAAAAAAGGCTTTTATGGCATATATTTTGCAACTGAATTTACTAAATTCATTCATTCATTCATTTTCATTTCGGCTTAGTCCCTTTATTAATCTGGGGTCGCCACAGCGGAATGAACCGCCAACTTATCCAGCATATGTTTTACGCAGCGGATGCCCTTCCAGCTGCAACCCATCTCTGGGAAACATCCATACACACCCATTCACACTCATACACTACGGACAATTTAGCTTACCCAATTCACCTATACCGCATGTCTTTGGACTTGTGGGGGAAACCGGAGCACCCAGAGGAAACCCACGCCAACACGGGGAGAACATGCAAACTCCACACAGAAACGCCAACTGACCCAGCCGAACCAGCGACCTTCTTGCTGTGAGGCGAACGTGCTATCCACTGCGCCACCGTGAGGCCCCTGAATTTACTAAATATCAAAAATAATTGTATGTTCTGGGATGAATGTGCACGTTGAATATGCATACATGCATGCACAACATGTTTGACTCTTTTACACAGTAAATGTGTAAAAGAGTCAAAACTGTGCTAATGCCATTGTCTGACACACAAACAATGAAGATCTGCTGCAAAGAGACATGTTTCCGGCTCCTGCGCTGAACCGGAATTGGCAAAATCAATATAATGTGGAAAAAAAAGCATTCTGTGCTATTTATGGTTGCATCTTTACATCATGTCCTGTTTTTGGCCTCATTAATATCTTTGGTCCACGTTCCGTTTATATTTCAGTTGGATATTTTAGTTTGGTCAAAATGAGCCAAATTCAATCACACAAGAATTCATTTTTATTTAACCAAGCCTGCCAAGTGTGAAAACACTCAACAAATTTAAGGCCAACATTGTTAGGTAATTTTAAACGGGTTTGTTGCAGAATGGTGTGCCTTTATTTAATGGACCAGTGAGCAAATACCTAATGGACCCAGAACACCATGGCAACTGCATACTGTAGTAACACTTTATAAACCACTCAGGACACCTTACAAACCACATACAACAGCCTTTTTTAGCAACACCTCTGCAAACACCCACAGCACCCTAGCAATGTGTCAGTGAGATCTGCACAGGTAAGCAACATTTACACACACTTTCGTTAGGAAATATTAAATATAGTGTTCCATTTTGCACTTAGTCTGAAAGTTAAAGACTTGACTGAAAACTTTCCACTATATTCATTTACAGCCAGGGTTTTCAACTAAATGTCTATGCTAAAATCTAAAGTACATAAAACATACTGTAAGTTATCATTTTAAATATTTATTTCAAGCTATTTCAGTAAATATAAATTGAAAAATCTAATAAGTATTACAGCAGTGAAGATGCATGAAACCAACCCAGGCTCATTCTGATTACGTACCCCTATATACATTTCTGGAGAGAGCAAAATACGTCCCAAGTTTTTTTGTAGATTTTGTTGTCGCGAATCCACCAGAGGCTGCTGTATATGCTTTTTCAGATCTTAAATGTCTCTCGCGAGTGCCATTCGCACCTGCTGTTCTGACGTAAATCCACCAAAGACCGCTGTCGACTGACTGATTTACTGACTGGCCCACCGACCAATCCCCCCACTCTCCCCCTTCCCTAAACCCAACCAATAGTGTCTTAAAAAGCACCGATTGACCCGCCCACCCCCTTCTCTAATCCCAACTGCAGTTTGAGGCAATCCAGAAAAAGAAAAGCCCCCTGATTTGTACCACATTTTTAGATTTTACCACATTCTCACCCTGTTATTTACTTGTTTATTTTATGTTTTAACTTTTACTTTTTTCTTACCTGCTTTCTGGAACCCATCTTCATCGGACTCTAATCCCATTGTCATGGTCAACTCCGCCCTGCGGAGTACATATTGAGCTACCGGACAAACTAGCAACAGCAGAAAAGCCGTCCATATAGAGGTAAGCCGTCAGCTGGTAAGCGAGAAAAGGAACGGCATCATACCGCCCCATAGCGTTCATTTTAAAGATGAAATGCAGCCATACATAGCTCTGGCTACATAATTTGCGATCTCCAGAAATGTATATAGGGCTACGTTTTCAGAATGAGCCTATGTTGCATCAAACTAACCAAAAAGTGACCCCATTTTTGTTTTATGAAAGTGACCAAAAGTGATCAAAAGCCATCACCAAAGCTAACTGACCAAAAGTTACACTAAACGCTTTTTATTCATCCAAGAATCCTATTAAATGTAAATGGGTTAAATGTAAATTAAAAAAGAATTTCATAACAAATATCAATGTAACTGTAAATGTAATGTATTGAAATGTAATGTATATGTACTGTATATATAATGTATATATTGTATGTAAAGTATAAATGCTTTTTAGAGGTAGGTTTTGCATTTTGTTTTCATTTCATATCGTATTATGTTTTATTTGAAATAATACAATTCAATTTAAATCACTACCTGTCTAAGCTGTATGTAGCATTTTGTGTTTACAATGCAGTCTGTGTTCAGCAAATACTGTAAAAAACTTGTTTATGTACTGATAATTTACTTTTTTTGTTTCTATCTTTAAAAAAAATAAAGGAAAAAAAGTCTGCAATCAGAATTGTCCATGAAAAATAAAGATTTCTGCATCACTGCTTCATTTATAACTATATAGACATCATACCTGTAGATATACACATAAAAATTATATGCACATGATACAAAACAAGCTTGTTTACTTCCATCAGTGGAGCTGCACCTCTTTTTACTTTCTACCAGTTGAAAAGAGCGAATCATCTATAGTCCAACATTATAACAGCTCCAGCCCGCAACGGGATGGGCTGCTCTGACTGTCCATCGATCGGTTTGGATTTCCATTAAAAGGAGCTGGCGCACAAGGACTGACTGATTCAGAGCGAGTGCTTTTGGGAAGAGAGTACACTAGAGAAAATACAGCTCCTAAATAATCAATGATTGAGGGAGTAAATCAGCCAGAGTGAAAGAGGCCGAAATGTGGCCGTCAATTAATTAGGACATCTGAGGGAGTCAGATTCCATTTCTGTAGCCCACCACTCACATGCAATATCAACAGCATTAGTACAGAGACCGGCATACAACAAAAAGATTCGCTCCATTGAGAGATGGGTTGCTGCTAAGTGGGTATAAAGCTTTTGCAAATAAAAGGCTGAATTGTAAGAAGAGCTGGGCGATGTGGCAGGATATACAGCACAGAGAGAGTGACGTGAGAAAAATCTGTCGAGATTTTGTTGTACTGTACATACAGCAAAAGTTGTAGTTTTTCGTCAAGAAAATACAATTTGCATGTTTCCATTAAAAGGTCTGATTAAAAATCATTATATGAATGTATATGCATTTAAATGTTATGGTCAGTTTGTGCTTGATTTCTTATTTCTTCTCATTTTCATGTTTATCGCCTTCTTTTGTTGTTTTGAAGGTAATAGTTTCCTGTTTTTAATTCCTGTTACCATGATACGTGATAGTCATTTGTTACTATGGTTACTGATTATGTTGTACACCTGTGTCTTATGTCGTTACTCATATGTCCTATTTAATGCCCAGATGTTGTTGTTTTAGTTTCTTTGTTCTCATCTTTGGCCATGTTTGCTGCGTATTCTTGTGTTGTCTACTCTAGTGTAAAAAACACATGTCTGCTGTAAACAGATCCAGGATCTACCCTCCCTTCTTGCAGCCAGCTGCGGAAAAAAAATAAATTTCTTAATATTTACAAAGCATATATGAATGATGGCAATAATTACAAAAGGCCAAATAATGAATTTTATCAATTTACTGTAAAGCCAATCAAGTTTCTTTCTATTTTTTAATAAGACACAAAAACTCTTTTCGAAGCAAATGAATAAACATGTTGCCAATGCTTTTCTTATGAATCAGAAAACATTATGCACCAAAAAATAAAAAAGATTTGTGGTGAGCAAGTAAATTCTCTCAGTCAAATAAAAAAAAAAAAACATTTAAAATGCCTACCACAATAAAAATAAGAATTATGTCTTACATTAATTAGCTCATTCATCTATTTTATTAGGCCTCACGGTGGCGCAGTGGATAGCACGTTCGCCTCACAGCAAGAAGGTCGCTGGTTCGAGCCTCGGCTGGGTCAGTTGGCATTTCTGTGTGGAGTTTACATGTTCTCCCCGTGTTGGCGTGGGTTTCCTCCGGGTGCTCCGGTTTCCCCCACAAGTCCAAAGACATGCGGTATAGGTGAATTGGTTAAGCTGAATTGTCCGTAGTGTGTGAGTGTGAATGGGTGTGTATGGATGTTTCCCAGAGATGGGTTGCAGCTGGAAGGGCATCCGCTGCGTAAAACATATGCTGGATAAGTTGGCGGTTCATTCCGCTGTGGCGACCCCAGATTAATAAAGGGACTAAACCGAAATGAAAATGAATGAATGAATGAATATATTTTATTATGTATTTTATTATATCTAAACCTGCTCTTTTTCCAAAAATAAAGCTTCCAAAAGAGTGTTTACATTTACACCAAAATCTAAAAATAAAAAATCAATAAACACTTTTTTTAGTGTGAAGAACAAAAATAAATAAATAAAAAGTAATTTTTGCACATCTGTGAATGGGAAACCTTTTGATAATGCTGAAATCTATATGCAATGCTGTTTAAAAAAGTGCTTATTAGCTGTTAGAAAAAGAATAAACCTTTCCATTTTTAGTACATTGTTGTCTTGTAAATGCACCTTACAAGTCAACATTCAATTAACAACGATACTATTAACTTTCCTAAAAAATATATCTCATGTCACTTTAGGATTATTGTTCATTAAACCCGTCCCTCCAACAACCTATTATAGACACCACAATCCTAACTTGTTGGTAATTCATTTCCCTTCCTATCTTCTATGAAAAAAAAAAAAAAAAATTAAATAAATATGTTATTATTATTATTATTATTATTATTATTATTGTGGCAGCACGATGGCGCAGCGAGTAGCACAATTGCCTCACAGCAAGAAGGTCGCTGGATCGAGCCCTGGCTGGGTCAGTTGGCGTTTCTGTGTGGAGTTTGCATGTTCTCCCCATGTTGGCGTGGGTTTCCTCTGAGTGCTCCAGTTTCCCCCCACAAGTCCAAAGACATGCAGTATAGGTGAATTGGGTAAGCTAAAATTGTCCGTAGTGTATGAGTGTGAATGTGTGTGTATGGGTGTTTCCCAGTGATGGGTTGCAGCTGGAAGGGCATCCGCTGCGTAAAACATGTGCTGGATAAGTTGACGGTTCATTCCGCTGTGGCAACCCCAGATTAATAAAGGGACTAAGGTGAAAAAAAGAAAATGAATAAATTATTATTAATATTATTATCATTATTATTATTATTATTATTATTGTTGTTGTGTCATAGCCTGTTTCACTCAGAAAAACAGCATATCACATTACTTAAGCAAAATTAGTATGTCTTGTCATTCAGGCTGACATTTTTAAGCACTCTTGCAAATGCTCAAGACGTGCCTAAATAATTTCTGGTTTTGGCATTGTTATTATTATGTATTTTACATTTCACTTTGTGTATTGATTTGGACAGTTCCTTAATGCAACACAATGTCTTAAATTCTTCCTCATTATCTTCAGACTTCATATGCAGATGACACATGCACATGACAAAGTGTTACTTTAACAAGATGGTCCTGTGAACACAAGACTCCCGTGAAAGGCACCCAAAGCCGACTGCAATCTGCATGTTGTGAATATGAATACACGGTGCTTGCATTGTAATAATATAATCCATATGCACTGATTCAGGCATGCCATAATATTGCTTAATAAATCATGACTTTACTGAATGACTCACTAGGACATTTTTCCCAAAGCAACTTATTGTGCTTGAGTTATAAATAGCTCAAGGCTCCTCGTAGTCTAAATTAGCGTCATAAAGAAACTCTCAAGGCCGCTCAGGCAAAGAATCAGCTAAAAAAGTATCACTGAAAGCAATTTATTACAAAGAAATAAACTGAGATCCTTCCAGAAATTTGCACAAGGAGGTGTTTAGATGCTAACAGTCCCTAAAAACCATCTGAGCAATTTATATAAATGCAATGAGGCAGAAAACAAACAAACAATCAAAAGGTGACACTTTATAATAAAGATTTATTAACTTGTAGTTCAGAAAAGATTTTTCTGTTAATATACTAAAACCATATGTCATCAGCAGGACATTAAAGAAGTTTTTAGCTGAAATGTGGTCCTTGGTGAATTATAAAATGCAAACAAAGGGCTGAGGGTACTTGATGGTAAAAAAAAAACACATTTAAACACTAATACCTTTTATTACTACCTAAAATCCATAGCCTCAGCAAATGATTATAATGTATATTATAAGCAGCCATGGAAATTCATTTTGTTTTGCCTATATACGTTGTTTTGACTCTAAAAGTGGTGGAATTGACTTGCATTTTATGAATCACCAAGGATCTTCTTAAATGTTGCTCTGAAGACAAGTCACATTCTTCCTGAATGGCCAGGGGGTACGTACAAACAGCACATTTACATTTTGTGGGAGCAACATCCCTTTAATTACATTACTTAACATGAAATAATGTGAAATACTCCTACAACATCTAAAGCTAACAACTTTACAACATTAACCAATGAGCTGTGCAATAACATGAATATAGACATTTTTACATGCTAACCTAAGGTTAATAAAGTAAAAAGATTAATGAATAAGGTCTTACTGTAAAAAAATATTACTTAAAATCTTTCCGTCTGCCCATTGCCTAATGAAAAGCAAAAAGCGCCATGTGGAAGTGGTGAAAATAATCAAAGCAGTTCAAACAAAAGCAAAATAATAATAATAATAATAATAATAATAATAATAATAATAATAATAATAATAATAATAATACAAATTGCTCTGCCAACAACATACCCAGTCACTCTTTTAGTGTTCATGTTACATGTGCTTTAATGTTTCGATTTTTTTTAATCAAATTATTAATCATGAATAATAGCCTATTATAACAGCTATGTGCTTTTCACACAGAACAGTCTACATTACTAAATAAACTACACTTGGTTTCTGGCACAATCTGTAAATATATACTTATGAGGCATACCATTAATAACCTAATTTATTGCGTTTGCATGGGCGCTGTAATAAAGTGCATTCCATTTTCTGTCATGCAAAAAAGCACAGTGTATCAAATGAAGTCGTTTGGCACGGAGGCGCAGCTATACCCTCATAAAACACCCATGCGAATCTTAAGCGATAAACAGCATCGTAAGTTCAAACCCCCAAGGGCTTCTTCGGCACTCAAATGTAAGTCTACAACACTGGATGTCCATGTAATGCATTCCTGTGTTTGTTTAGCTCTAGTGTGATGAGCGGGTATCGATCGCCTCACCTGTCGTTCTGCGCCTGTCCCAACAGCTCCGGCTTCGAGATGTTCTGGGGTGGCTTAAAATGCGATAGAAAAGAGCTACAGAACTGTCGCAATGTCCCAAATTGCATTTTCACCTGCCCCCTCCTCCTTTAACCGAGCACAGTAGTCTTTCACTTGAGGAAACAACAGCAGCAGCACACCCACAGTCCCGCTACCGCTACATCCAACGTGCTGCCGTGTCGATCAAGTCCCATATTTTCCCGGAGATCTGATGGATGTGCGCCTCATGCTCCGCTCCTGAGGTGCTGCTGCGGCTGCTGGGAGCGGGGGATGGATTCTGTCTGACGGCGTGCCAGAGAGAGAGAAAAACAGCGCTGCATTTTTACCGGCTGGAATATCTGGAGCTGCGTCCATGCGCCACCGTCTCGCCTCGGAGAATCAGACAAACTGGAGCAGCGCTGACTCTCTCTCTCTCCAACACACACCACACATCATTCCTGACGCGCTCGCGCTGGCTTATTACACGGGTCTCGGTGAGAGATGCGCAAACGGGAGCGCGGACACGGCGTACTGTTACAGTGAGCTCGGATGGGAGAAGTACAAGGAGAAAGGCAGAACCTTGTGAGATATGATGCCTAAATGTGCTGCCTAAGCAGTCAGCTCACTGGGTTTTGAGACACGGCCAGTGCGCTGGAGTCTAAATCAGGAGACGCGAAAAGCACCGGAGGAGCGCGCTCAACAGCGCGCGACTGATATACGTTCCACCTTTATGAGCAATCCTTGTTTAGTCTTTTACCTTCAAATTTGATCACTTCGAGAAGTGTCATTTCTAGAGGATCTGGCAACCTGAGGGCGTCTCTGTACTTGGCAAATCGAATCTTCTTTCAGCTTGGGATGTGAGTATACATGTTAATTTAATTGCTTATGTTTAAAATGTTGAACCATATTTTTCAGACATTTCCCAGTTTTTTTTTATTAATTTCTCTGTTTGTCCTTGTCATCCTCATTACAAAGGCTAATCACGACTGCCATCATCATCATCATCATCATCTGTGACATCACTACAAGGAATCAAAACTCAAGCATGTAATCTAACATTTAGTCTACTGTAGAAAGTGACAAAATAATGAAAACACAAGTGAAATATTGATTTTAAAAACCTGTTCACACTAAAAACAACTATAACCATAATAACTAATGTAGTAATATCATCCAACAAGATAGTGTTCCATTTATTATTAGCACAATTTCAGCAGTGTCTTATGTCACTATAAAGCTATTTTAAAGCAGCCCGATTCATAAGCATATTGAATTGTTGTTTACACTACTTTATTTGTCCATAAGGACATTGAACCAATATAATCTGGCTGCAGACTTGCACATGCAAGCTGAGATGTGCAGTCTCAGACACATGCACTCAGTAGAGCTAAGTCACTGTGAGAGGTAGGGTTAGGGGCGGGGTAAGGTGTACACATTAAAAGCATGCATGCAGTTCTCCATTAAGCAGGGCCATTGTTTATCAGACAAAAAAGGAACAATAAAAACCTCAAACTGCTAAAGACAAGAAGCTGTCATGGAAAAACAGCAAACTACTGAAGACAACAAAAACAACAGATGCCCACATCAACGAGAATACATTTTATTATAGATCCTACTGTACACAATTAATTACAATCTCAAATCTCTATTCAAACATCTATGCTATCTTATTCCTAAATGACAGCAATGTGCATGTCTGTTAAAACCTTGGACATGTGCGAGCACAATGGTACGTTCAAATTTGCATTTGACCTAGATAAAGAAATTGACGTTTCTATGAACACTTCAGACATTTTTTCTTTCACAAACATTTAAATTAGTTTAAAGATAACAGTTTGTAGTTTAAACTATACATGATGTCTACGGTAGCAATCAAAATAGACCAAATTACATTTTGAACGTAACAGGAAGCTTCAAATGATGTTTGTATGAATTTCACTGTTATAGGTGGAAAAAAGGCAATCCAGGCCGAAAAAAATGCAATCATTATTAGGATAAGTAGATTTAAATATAGTACAAGAGAAAAAAGTGAGAAATATAGAATTATTTATCTTCACACTAGGGATGCATTGAATTTCTGGCTGCTGAAAATGATCTGCCAAAAATGGCCTTTTCAATTTTCAGCCAAAAGAGAAAAACTGACAAAAAATATTAGCCAAAAAAAGGCTATGCTGTTCAGTGCACTGGTTTACTCTCCCTCCAGCTCTACTCACTTTGCAGTCTGAAGAGGCTTTCACACTGAAAGCAGAATGTGCTGCACTGTGAAACCCACTCATTTCAATGGCTTCTAACACGTCCATCAACAGAGCAATGGAGCCCACTGTTGACTAGCTTAAAGTTCAAATTAGCAACATTCCACTCTGTGTATATTCCACTTATCTACCTGTACTGTATTTTTATGTATGCATTCACCAGGCATGCTCACCGGAAAAGTAAAGTCCGCACAAATAACATGTTGACAGGACATTTGTGCAATAGTGCTAATGTGCTGTCATGGCAACACTGGTAAAATGACCTTTAGGTCATCTTTAGGTCACCTATTTTGGTGCTTTACATGTATGAAAAATATAAAGATATATAAATATAATAAGTTATAATAAGTTATACAAAAATTTCCTAATAGTAATTTGGAGCTTCTAAATTAACTATTTATTAACAATTTATACATTTCAACAGTTTTACTATGTGAATGGGAGACGTTTTAGTTAAGCAAGTTTAGTTTAGAAGTTTAGCAAGCCATAAACATTTATGTGGTGGAGATAGGAGAATAGAGCTAAACGGAATATATCATTTGATTTGTTTTTCACAAATCATCTACATTGTTTCTCTTGCCATTAATGACATGTATATTCATGGATATATCAATAATCATTTGATGCTCCTTGTATGCATTTTGCTCAGTTAAAACAGCATTTATTGCATCACTTATCAACATAGCATTGTAAGTGATTACAATTGTGCAAGTAATGCTCATACAGTTTCCATCAAATGAGATGCTGTGCTACACAAATATCTTCAATACATCGGCCTTTAATATGATTTCCCTGTGAAATTGGCAAGAATGAACCTTGTGTCCTAAATGATCCCATTTTTGCTGACAACAAAGCACAGCAATGCAAAAAAACTAATACATAAATACAAATGACCATAATGTTATTTCTTGGGGCCATTTTTTATACAGTAGTTATGTTGTGTAATTAGAACAAATATTAAAACAAAGGTTATACACGTATGGTTATAGTTTACAGCAACTGTAAAAGTGGTCACTTTAAAGAAGGGAGGGATGTAGTGTGTTTAGAATTGCAAAACGCTGAGCATAATTGAATGGACCAAAATCGTGGGACACATTAATCATGATGTTTCAGAAAGAATTTAAAAAAGCAACATCCAAGGAATCTATCAGATGCATATGTAGCACCAATCATAAAATAGCAGAAATCGCTCCATCTTTGCCTTGCGTAGGAAAATCAAGCAGTCAAAATGATTATCAACATTACCATCATCTGTCTAAGCTCAGTATGTGCGAGTCTGTCTGACGCTGATGTGGCCTCTGTAGTCACTGCACTTTTCTCATTAGTTCCTGGACCACTTACAGACCCTTAATGATCTGCTGGAAACAGTATGACGAGATCGCTAGTCCACTTTATGAGTCAGACCAGAGATAATGATTACTGCTGCTTCTAGCTTTGTAGTGCAAGATCAGACCTACTCATGAAGGTTGTTGTGAGCATCACTTTTACTATTAATATGCAAGCTACCCACTAATTATACTACCCACTAATTATACTAAATGAATAAATGAACACTTAAGTGTACTATTGCATGCATTTTTTTTTTAAAGTGCATAGTTAAAATATCATATTTAAGGTTTTCATTTAAATGCATTGTTTTAAATAATCTTTTGTTGAACATTACTACACTAACTTTATTGGGTTCAATTACATTTTATGTGCATTATTAAATTTGAAATTAATAATTTCAAATTAATTAATTTTAGCATATTTACTAACCAATTGCAACTGTATCACTACAAATGTATAATAATTTAAACACATGATACATGGTATGATGACAAATCACCATAAAGGCCACTAAAAGGATAAGAGCATAGGGATGAGCCCTTCCAAACTAAACTCACCCAACAACTGCGCTGCTCTAAGGATCATGGCCCAGACTGGCCAAATCCTTTATTCCAAAGGGCCCTTCGAAGTGGCCAGTTTTGAGTACTTCAGTTTGGAACAATACTTTAAAATGGCTGCCATGATTGTTTTCACTCCGAAGTGCCCTTCAAGGGAGATACATCCCACTGATAGTCTACTATGATGCACTTTACAAAATAAAACAATCAATTATTTTTCCCCATTGTCATTTACAAATAAGCACAACAGCCTACATTAAACCGATCATGAAGAAATCTATCTGAAATCATGTAGTCTGAATTTGACATAAAATGCCCATAAAAGCGATTTGTTTTTTTCTTTCATACCAAAAAGCTTTCAATCACAGATTCATAACGAAGCATTTTCAAGCACCTTCAATGAGACAAAATGCACTAGTAACTTAAAAACATTTTGAGACCATCAGCGCTGCACAAAATTAAATTTAGCAACATTTTAACTTGAGGCCAGGCAAAGCGCAAAAGTGTAGTTTACTAACCTGTCTGTGGGGATCCCTGAACCGTTTCTGAGAGGGTCCTGGTTTGCTCCGGCTGGGCCTCCCCTTACTTTGGCTTGGGGCCCTGACCTGGAGCCCTCAGGACCACTGTAGAACCATGCTCCAGACTTGGTGAGGATTTCTTGTTGTTTTCGGCACAGGTTGCATACCCACATTACCTATACAAAAGATGACAAATTTAGTGAAATACAGAAAATACAAATGCATAAAAAATAGGCAGTAATAACAATACAATAACAAACCAAAATCTTAAGCGTTTATGGAACTTTGGTCTTCTAACTAGTCATTTTTGTGTCAAACAGATGCATACCATGTGTCAGTGAGAAGACCCTGGCAACAAATGACACCATCTGTCAATCTATATTTGTGTAGTCAAGAAAATGGTAAGTAGATAATTGCAGTTATTACAGTATTTTCTACTACTCTGCTAATAAAGCATATATCCATACATCCATCCAAAGCTGATCATATGCTATGTAGTCTTGTGGTGTGCTGGAGACTATTGAAAATAGTATCTTAATATTAAATATATGGAATAATTAATCATAATATGGAATAACATGTATTTATAGATACCTTTGTGAAAAATAAAGTAAGATTAACTGTATCGTATGAGCACTTGTATTTTAAACGACAACTTAAACATTATAACCCTTTAAAATGACAGTGATTACCATAGTTTTCCTATCATTTCATATCAATTATCATTAATTTCCAAACCACAAATGATATGTGATGGGTTTGCATGCTCTTCTATTTGCTGAATTAAGTGTGCTGAATTAAGAGTGAAAAGTGAATGTGTTTAAATCAACCTCTAGTGGCTGGCTGCAGTATAGGTCATAAACCCCACCTTCTCTATTTGAACAATTGGGAACATAAATTTTCAATTACCATTAATATAATTTTTTCCCAAATATGATTTGCATCATTATTGGTTATTTAAGTGTTCTGTTGTTGTTGTTGTTGTTTTGATTAGTTTTTTTTCTTGTTTTCCTGTTTTTTGAGTTTTTTATATAAAGTTGATCTTAGTTAGCTATTTATCTCTGTAACAACTGGGCGTAGTTATGATTACATGCTTGCAGTTTGGGTCTGTGGTACTTTGGACAAGTTTTTGATACCACAGACTTGGGCTCCAAATTACATCATTGACGCAAAATGACAGCAGTCAAACCTGAGACATTTTGACTTCACCTTTCTTCACTGAAAGGAAGTGGAGATGTGTCATCCATATTTTTTTTACCATCTAGCACATAAATATCTAAAACTATTTTTACTTTGGAAAATGTTTGTGAAATTGTGATGATCTATTACCTGTGCACTCATACATACTGAAGTCACACTGTCACTCACACACACTTGAACCACACACTTGTACATGTGCTCATTTAAACCTTGTACGAAACAGCAAGAGCGAGTAAATCAATGACTACCATTAGAGCTGCTGCTAAAGGAGAGTGGTCACCTGCCTTTGCTGAGTCACCACAGAGAGATACAAGAAAGAGAGAGAGATACAGAGAGATACAGAGACTGCCAAAGAGAGAGAGAGAGAGAGGAATACAGTCCAAGAAAGAGAGAGAGTTTGTGAGAGAGAGAATTTAAAGAGAGGTGGTGTGTATGTGTGTGTGTGAGTGATAGAAAGAAAAAAATGAAGAAAATGAGTTTGTGTGTGAATGGAATGGGCCCAGAAAATAGAACAACAGGACCATTAGTGACAGCCAAGTAATAAGGAAATATTGCCCGAACTGCTTTCAAATGGACTGTGCACATTAAAGTGCTCAATGCAAATGTTGCTACATGAGAAATGCATTACCGCGGAGGCTAAACAATTTTTCTGCATTTAGAAAAAACACAAAAGAAACCAGGGACTGAAACATAACTCGCACTGTAAAGCATTGTAAACAACATAATACAATTAAATAACAATTTCAAAATAATAATTTGAAAAAATGGTGACATGAAGAAATAATATTTTTAAGTATAATTAGCACTTCCTTGTGTACTGCCTCTTCATGTTGATTGGCTGAATGTCTCCTCATTTGTAAGTCCCTTTGGACAAAAGTGTCTGCCAAATGAGTAAATGTAAATGTGATATGTTTTTTTTAACCATACATATACATATACAGTTGTGGCCAAAAGTTTTGAGAATTACATAAATATTGGAAATTGGAAAAGTTGCTGCTTAAGTTTTTATAATAGTAATTTGCATATACTCCAGAATGTTATAAAGAGTGATCAGATGAATTGCATAGTCCTTCTTTGCCATGAAAATTAACTCAATCCTGAAAAAACTTTCCACTGCATTTCATTGCTGTCATTAAAGGACCTGCTGAGATCATTTCAGTAATCGTCTTGTTAACTCAGGTGAGAATGTTGACGAGCACAAGGCTGGAGATCATCATGTCAGGCTGATTGGGTTAGAATGGCAGACTTGACATGTTAAAAGGAGGGTGATGTTCGAAATCATTATTCTTCCATTTTTAACCATGGTGACCTGCAAAAAAACACGTGCAGTCATCATTGCGTTGCATAAAAATGGCTTCACAGGCAAGGATATTGTGGCTACTAAGATTGCACCTAAATCAACAATTTATAGGATCATCAAGAACTTCAAGGAAAGAGGTTCAATTCTTGTTAAGAAGGCTTCAGGGCATCCAAGAAAGTCCAGCAAGCGCCAGGATCGTCTCCTAAAGAGGATTCAGCTGCGGGATCGGAGTGCCACCAGTGCAGAGCTTGCTCAGGAATGGCAGCAGGTAGGTGTGCGCTCATCTGCATGCACAGTGACTTCTCTCCAAAACAAAAATACATCAGGGACAGATTGATCTTCTGCAAAAAGTATGGCGAATGGACTGCTGAGGACTGGGGCAATGTCATATTCTCTGATGAAGCCCCTTTCCGATTGTTTGGGGCATCTGGAAAAAGGCTTGTCCGGAGAAGAAAAGGTGAGCGCTACCATCAGTCCTGTGTCATGCCAACAGTAAAGCATCCTGAGACCATTCATGTGTGGGGTTGCTTCTCATCCAAGGGAGTGGGCTCACTCACAATTTTGCCCAAAAACACAGCCATGAATAAAGAATGGTACCAAAAAACCCTCCAACAGCAACTTCTTCCAACAATCCAACAACAGTTTGGTGA
Source organism: Danio choprae (assembly GCA_903798125.1). NCBI lineage: Eukaryota > Metazoa > Chordata > Actinopteri > Cypriniformes > Danionidae > Danio > Danio choprae. Next base: position 1,128,970 of record CAIGQW010000415.1, on the reverse strand, counting down.
AGAACAATGCATTTTCCAGCACGATGGAGCACCGTGCCATAAAGCAAAAGTGATATCTAACATTGAAATTTTGGGTCCATGGCCTGGAAACTCCCCAGAACTTAATCCCATTGAGAACTTGTGGTCAATCCTCAAGAGGCGGGTGGACAAACAAAAACCCACTAATTCTGACAAAGAGTGATAATGAAAGAATGGGTTGCTATCAGTCAGGATTTGGCCCAGAAGTTGATTGAGAGCATGCCCAGTCGAATTGCAGAGGTTCTGAAAAAGAAGGGCCAACACTGCAAATACTCTTTGCATAAGTGTCATGTAATTGTGCTTGTAATTATATTTCAGTACAGAAACAACTGAAACAAAGATCTAAAAGCAGTACAGCAGCAAACTTTGTGAAAGCTAATATTTGTGTCATTCTCCAAACTATTGGCCACGACTACATATAAAAGTAGGTTTTTCAGTGCGTTATGGGAGTTCAGACACTGTATTCTGTTATTGGTGGATATTTCTATAAAGGATCATGGGTAGTCTAGTTTTTTCATAAGAAATTACCCTGCTAAAAAAATCTTCTGTTCAAAAAAAACACAAAAATGTTCATTGCAAAAGAAAAGAAAAGAAATACTTTCAATATCACATCAACGTCTGCTATGATGATAAATTATGGCCATGATGAGAAAAACAGCATTTTCTGGTATCATGCTCTGTTATTAGTTTGTTTAGATGTTTTTGGTCCATGTTGCTTTTTCAGTGAAACCACTCCACAGTTTGTGCAAAGTGAACCAAGACCCATCTTTTCAGAAGTCTCGGTCTGCTGTTGTGTACACCAAGTTCAGATGTAATTGTCGTCAAACCAAACCTACCAAGTCTAAACACACCTTCAATGTTTGGTGATTCGTTGATAACAATAAAAATAAAAATGTTAAGATGAGACCATGTAGATGGATCACTGTTTTGTATCATTGATACAGGCTTAAAATTGCTCAAATTTAATTCCCTAGAGGAAACGGATATTAATTTGGTTTTGGATGGATGTTTTCACGCTTATTGAAATGAAGAAAAATTCTAGAGCGATCACATCAGAGTTTGTTTTAATCAAACCAATCATGTCAGATGTAAACACACCCTTAAAGACTGACAAAGACTTTGGTATTAAAGTAAAAAGTAAAAGTAAAATTTTGCAAAATGATCTCAATCAGTTCAGTAAAAGCAAATATCATTGATAACCTCAGAAGTCAAGGTAGACTTTTGACAGGCATATAAATTAAAATGAAGTTAATTATCAATTTGAGAAACAGCATAGGGTTTATAAAATTAGAAAAAAAAGCTATTTATAGTACTATTGTCATGTTGTAACATTATGTGGGGTTAGTTGGCACAGTGGAAACCAGTTACACAACTTGCTGTTCTTCTGAATTCAGACATTTAAAAAGTATGGATCTACATATAAAGATAGCAAAACACTTTGGTCAATGCCGTAATTAATAAACTGAAATAATGTTTACAACTTTAAACACATGACCTGGCATCCGTCTTAATTAGTCACAAGTCCTAATGTTTGCTGTGTACACATTTACTCCACAACATAAAAATATGACAATATATTTTACTTAAAAAAACGACATGAAAAACTTTGAAACCGTTTTGACATGCTCGATAGAGAAAACGAATTAATGGGATTTGCCTAAAAAACAAACGAGACTGAATTAAACCCCTTGTGACAACTTCTGATCCCCCGTCTAACATGCACAGTGGTCAAATGTAACCTATCGAAAACATTTAGCTTCATATTAAAAACGCAATACATTCGTTTCCTACCCATGTCGACGTTGCAAATCATTTTGTGTCCGTCTAGAGAGGCGAAGTACGGCGATGGAGATTGTTATTATAGCGTGTGTATATATAACGAGCACCGCTGCATCTGCTGCCTCCGTCACATCGGCTGGATTCTGAGAACGAACCGTCAATTCTGCGCATGCCTGCCAGCGGAACCGATCGCCGTTTAAAAGGCTGAATGCGCGATGAAGCCGAAGAACTCACTGCTCTTCGCTTAAGTCTACATTATTTACGGATCCTACCGCTATCAAGCCACTAAGCCGGAATTCAGTTCATTACGAATGCATGCCACCTTAAACCGCCCGAAAAAACACAGGTAATAACAGACACAAAGCTGTAGCCAAACACTGTAAACACTAAAAAGAGGAATGTGCTCAAACAATGAACGTCCTCGCGGTAATTAATCTCACTCAAATGCTGTAATGAAGTTCACCTAACACGACCTCACAGTGTGTGAATGAGATATAAGTGGACTTAACGATTTGGAGAAGAAGAAAAAACTCTAATTAATACATTGTCTGTAGCATGAAGAAGACTTGAAGCCAGGCGTCATTAAATGAGCTTCTTTCTCTTTTAACAGTTTACAGTGCAAATTAATCCATCCTTATATAATACGTATTTATTTGGAGATGATTAGCTTAAATTAAGGAAGATAAAATCTTGTATTTATTCTAAATACCTACATGTTTCCATCATACATACTAATACAAATTGCTTGTTAATTTTAGTAATCACATTAACTATTAACTTATGGACCATGTGTTACCCTGCTTTTAGGAAGTAGCCCAAGTTAGGAATACTGGGCTGAATCTGTAATCGAATTAATTTGGTTTAACACTTTATAACAACTTTTCTTAAGTTAATAATTCCTTGTTGGCATGCATTGAAAGTTTAACCAGTCAATTTACATAATAATAATAATTATTATTATTATCATTATTATTAGTAGTAGTAGTAGTAGTAGTAGTAGTAGTAGTAGTAGTAGTTTTATTATTATTAATAATAATATAATTTATAAATGACCAAACTGGATCTTTCAATGACATACTGTCTGGTAACCTCTGCAGTAATTTTAGTCCAGTCATTAGGATGTGGGCACACTTGGCTGGTTTGGTAAAGTAAACTCTGCAACTGCTTTGTTAATCCTGCCATCTGAAACATTATGCATATAATAATTGCATAACACGACTGTTGAAAAGATACATATTGGTCTCCGAATGTTCAAAAATGGTCTCCAAAGGTTTCCAAATTTCTGAAGCAGTTTGACTAAAATTTGAACACAACGTGGGGCAAAAAACACATACTGTAGGCATGAAACAGGACAGAATGTACTCATAATACTTAAAATATTTCAGTTCGGTTCAGTTGGAAATGTGTCTGCTTTTGGCATTTTTATTTTTATTTAGAAGTTTTCAGTTTATAAAAATACCACAGCAAGTGCATTTGGCACAGAACACGGATGGTTTTAGATGGTTTTTAAATTTTCTTACAAAACACAGCATAAAACCTTTTATTCATTTATTTTCCTATCTTAGTTTTAATCTCAAAAGGTACTGTGTGAATGGACAAGGAATAAATATATAATATTGTTTTTTTGTTATGAACCAAATGACTCAAGACAACCAAATTACAACACTTACAGTAGTTGCATGCGGCTGCATCCACTTTTAAGTGCCACAACAAGTAATTTAGTCACTTAACATTGTTTATCTAATATTTTTAAATGTAACAATTATTGCACCATACAGATAAAATAAGCCAAGAGAAAGAAAATAATTATACTTCATTTAAATTAACATCAAGAGTGCAGTAAACATGATTTAACACCAATGTTTCCCAAACCTGAGTATATATAAGAATTACTTTAAGAGGTCTTTCTTTCTTTTTCTTTCTTGTATTTTTTTGCATGCCATTTACATTGCCAATCTATATTGTAAATATTCAAAAACATTTAACAGAAAAAAATTTAAGAACAGAAAATAGAATTAAAGAGATTCAATAAATCATGAAAAACACCTTGTATTCCTGAACATTTTTTTTTTTATTTGGCTGTCACTAATGTCCCTTTTAAAATGTAAAAGTCAAATACTAATATTGAGTCCTTAATATTTGGAATCCGAACACATAATCTATATTGTATGTTATAAGTTACTAGACGGTATTGTCTGCTACACTTGGATGTGCATCACAATACATTAGTACATTAACCAAATAAGAATATATCTTAATTCATATTGACTTTAAAGCCTGCATTTATAATTCTGGCTAAAGGTAGGTCAAATAAGTTATTCAATATATTGCACATTTTAATTCAGTTTTATGTAGAATCATGTGTATACTCACTTTTTAATTGCACTAATCATATGGGATAACTGACTAAACAGAGTTACAATTGTTGCAATTGTTACCTTAAAGAACTACTTTCAACCTAGGGAACAAAATAGATTATAAAATGATAAAGTTGGTATGAATTATTGTATTTAGTTGATGTCTAAATCAATCCCCTTCTTTTGTTGTTTTTTTAGATCAAGGCAATGTGTGGTTAGTTACTGTTATTATGGGTTGGTCAATTGGATTTTTCCCCCCTTGTTCATTCAATGTACATAAAGTGTTGTGGGTGTTTAAGGGCGTGGAGCAAGAACTCCATGACATCACTGTCCCAGCGCTGAAAAAGAATCTGGTCATCTAGCACTGCAAGGGCAACTCAATCCATGGCCTCACTAACATGTGGAGCCATTGACACTGACATCAGACACAGCAGCGCCGGTGTCCATGACACACAGCGAGACCGCACAGCACCATGGGAACTAAAATTAGCTTCTAAAATCCAAATTTAGCACAATTCATTAATTTCATCACAATAATATACATAATGAACTAAAATGTAAAAAAATAAATCAAACAATGCCTCATGGGCCAGGTAAGATTATACACTGAAAAAAAGGATTCATTGGATTTACTAAATTATTTTAAGGTAAGTGGTTGCAAACAATTTATATGGGCTGAATTTAAATAAACAAACTAGTTTGAACATTACTAAATTTTATTTGTTTGTTTAAATTCAGCCCATATAAATTGTTTGGAACCACTTACCTTAGAAAAATTCTGTAAATCCAATGAATATTTTTTTTTTTGTGTAAGTGTAACTGGTTAACTGTGCAGTATACTGTCAATCTAGTTTAAAGTGTCTCTTTTATGCCTGTTTAAAGCTTTCTAATTTTGTTTTGGAAGTCTCAAAATAAGTATGCATTCATACAATATAAAAAAAAAGATTAAACTAAAAATGTTTTATTTTTCTTATAACATACACTGCATCATCAGCTCCCTTCACAGTGTCTGAAATAGAGCCTGGTTTATGAATCAAGTCTCTGATTGGTCAAACGGCCCATCTGTTGTAATTGGCCTACAGTTTACAGTTACTGTATAAGAATTTCAGCCCCAGAGACTTCTTCAGCACTTGTTTATGCAGTGAAATAAACAGTGGCGTCTCTTTTACCCAAGACCTAAAATGACCACTCACCAAGTGCTACATGCAAGCAGTACCGATCCACCCTATATGTATACTATGCAAGGTGCGTAGGGCCCTGCAAATTATAAAATTACTGTACCAGTTTAAGCCTGAGTAGGAATGTAACTCATTTCAGTCCGTTTAGAATCAGATCTATTTTGGGAGACAATAACTTCATTTATTGTGCATTGTAATAATTAAAACTTTGCTTTTACATTCGCAAACAGCTACTTTAAACCATGTAGAAAAAAATATCCAAAAGAGCCATTTAAGAGGTTACTGGTAAAAAAAACATGCACACTTCATTTACTGTAATTCAGTCTTTTACCTCCACCACCAAGTACTGAAGCTGAGCAGTGCTAACTATATACAGGGGCAGTTTATCGCAGTGTTATCTCATCAGAAACATGTAAAGATCTTCCTACTGCTGCTCCCTCGCTAAACACTATGCATTATGCACACCATTCATCTTTCATGAGCTGTGAATAGTGAATTAGTCACTGATTAACAATTGACCATCAGTAAAGTAATTTTCCACATTCTTTGACTCCTCAGAGAGCAGAAAACACAGGCGGCAGACAAATTAGGACGTAAATAATCTCTGTACACTGAAAAGAAACTGTCTGGATAAAGCAGGAGAGGTCATTTGTGCATCTACACAGACGAACAAAGTTCAGGAGCTATTATCACAACAAGGGCATCGTTGAATAAAGCTGTGCTTGTTTATAATAGATCACTTGGAATTATGCCAGAGTCGTGATATAATGGATGGCTTTTCAATATTCAGTCACTTACTTTAGTGTCAAGTGGACACCTGTTATGTTATTCTGTATATATTATGTAAATATTAGAAAATAAAATAAAT
>CAIGQW010000415.1:1101504-1112770 GCA_903798125.1 Danio choprae | reverse complement strand
GAACCAGCGACCTTCTTGCTGTGAGGCGAACGTGCTACCCACGCCAAGGCTGACAATTTAATATAAAAACTTATTTATTTGTATAATGTTAATAATTGCAAAATTGTATGTCATTTAGAAGGATTGTGTAGACTTTAATAAATTATAATTTTACCAGAGCTAATTTTATTGGCTAATTTAAACATCAAATAAGGAATTGTTGATTTTCCTCTTAAGATTCATAGAGGTATCCTGAAGTTCAGAAAAAAGAGGAGACTATAATAAAAATAAACAATGCTATATTTTTTGAATTTTAACAGAGGTGTTTGTTTTGCACATGATAGATTAATCTGTTAATTTTAGCTGTAGGCACTTCATCTTACAAAGATATCATTATTGGCAGCCTGATAAATAGGTGGATGATTAAAAATAAACATCAGTCATGCATATACATAAACCAAAATTTTTTAAAAAAATCAGATGCAGATACTGACAGAAACAGAACAGTTTGCCTTATCTGTGTTGTGATTTCTCAGATTACATGTATAATCTAATTGCCTTCTATTTATCTATCTATCTATCTATCTATCTATCTATCTATCTATCTGTCTATCTGTCTATCTATCTATCTATCTATCTATCTATCTATCTATCTTATAATAATAATAAATAGTTATTCATTCATTTATTTATTCATTTGTTTATTTATCAATTTATTTATTTCATGGTGGTGCAAAATACTTTATTAACATATTTTGTCTAATCATGTGTTATATTTATTTATTTTACACTTATTTTATATTATGTACATTTCAGACTTAGGTAAGTTGTATATTATATCATTATATAAGTTATTAAAAAGTTATAATAAGTCATGAAATAAACATTTTATAACAGTTTAACGCAAACAAAAAACTAAACTAAACTTTAACGCAAAACTGTAAACTGACAATCCCATGAGTACATTGTGACAGCAACTGCTCAGATATGGGTTTTTTATGAAATAACTGTATTGTATTTGAGTGTATTAAACTTTTGACATTAAACACATTCAAGATATGGCACTCTAAAAAATTCAAAATAAGGCACAAAGTACTGCATTGATATTTTCATTCATTTATTCGTTCGTTCATTCATTTAATTATTCATTCAGTTGTCAGTTCATTCATTCTAATAATAATAATATTCATTTCTTTATTCATCTATTTTCATGGTGGCAAAAACAATTAACGTGTTGTGTTATCTTAAATGATATTTATTTATTTATTATTTTACTATTATTTCATATCATGAAGATTTCAGTACTTTAGTGGCTTGTATATTATATGACTTACTATAAGCTTTTTTTAACAATTCATTACATGTTTGGATTGACAAAGGTTAAGGCATTTTTCATATATACCCTTATATGTGAAAAATATGGTGCTCTCATACAGTTTTACAATACTGAACCATGTAAAAAAAAAATCTGTACTATTGTTCCGCACACTATAATCTTTCTAAATAGTAGGATAATTGTAGTACAGACGTACTAAGCACAGGTTACTATAAGTGTCAATCCTGTTATACAACAACCTCACTTGACATTATGACAGAATTACTCCAGTCTGAGACCTCGTAAAAGGTCATATACCACAGAAATCACTATATTATCATGATGAAAACAATCAAATTCTCAGACTGTAATATGTAAACATCTTATAGTCTGAGAGCAGTGAATGTGTGAAATGGAAACTCTGTGTTTGGACTGGCCAGATAAACACTGTGCCTCTTAGAACAAGTAAAGAGATTACAACCTGTCATCGGCCAATCAGCAGTGGCCTTTCTAAATGCCTGACGCCAGTCCTAATACACAACAGCTCAGATGCAGAGATCAATGTGACCGCACCTCTAAAGCATCTTTCACACTGTCATTATTACTGCAGTACCCATATAAAGTACACTATGTACAGTATTGTTTGCACACTGAAAAAAATCATTAATTGGATTTACAAAATATTTTTAAGGTAACTGATTGCAAACAATTCGAATGGACTGAATTTAAGCAAACAAATATATTTAGTAATGTTCGACTTAAATCTGTTTGTTTAAATTCAGCCCATATAAATTGTTTGCAACCACTTTCCTTAAAAAATTTAGTAAATCCAATGAATCTTTTTTTTTCAGTGCACTAGTGTGCTTACAATACTACAATTTAGGTACTAATGTCAGTTGAAGGGATATGACTTACTCACACTCAAGTGGTTTCGAACCTTTATGAGTTGCCTCCTTCTGTTGTATACAAAATAAGATATTTTGTAGAAAGATAAAAGTAACCATTGACTTCCATTATAGAAAAAACTAATACTATGTAAGTCAATGATTACAGGTTTCCAGCTTCATTAAAATACCTTCTTTTGTGTTCAACAGAAGAAGAAAAAAAGTCAAACCAGTTTGCAATAAGTGAAAAGTTAGTAAATGATAAGAGAACTTTCGGTTAAGGGTGAACTGTCCCTTTAAATGTCATGGTTGTCAGTATAGATTTTTGCTACACCTAAGAAATAAGTCAGAGAAATAACTCAAAATAAACCTGCAGTTCATTACCCAGTTTATATACAATTTAAATGGCCCAGGAAATGTATGCAGTTGTTTTAGAATGTCGGTTAAAGTTTTTAAGAACTGTCATGAAATAATAATAATAATAATAATAATAATAATAATAATAATAATAATAATAATACAGGCAGCTGCAACTTTTAATCTTTATTCTGGCCTTTTCTGGGTTGAAAATCAGAATTTGACTTTTTCTTACAGTTATAAGTTTATATCTGACATATTACATTTTCTAAACTGTTTCTTAAAATTGTGGCATACATCTGTCTTGAAAATAAAAACCCGTGTCATGAGTGTATTGTTACGCCCCTTTGTATTAATATATAGCACTTGACAGTTCAGTAAACTGAACAGGGCAAATTGCAAAACCTTTAAATATTTGCTCAGCTAAAATTAGTTCAGAAATCAAGGGCTATAAACTTCAGCACACTCTTTAGTGCCAAGTTCTAGATGTTGCTCAAAGCATATCCCCATGATTCTTTGAGTGCTACGTGAGGGGGTGGGACACTGCACATCAAAAACACTGCTTTTTTATACATTTCCAATTTTGCACTTTTTAGCATTTCATAAAATTAGTGTTAGGTGTTTCTTTTGTCACTATTTATCAATTTGTTTCTATAGATTCACAACCCACACATTAAAAGTTTTTTTTTTTCCCAAAAGGAGCTTTGTGACATAAATGAGTTTTAAATCTCTGTTTTAACAGCGCTTACATCAAATGTTACAGTTTCAATCATATATATATTCTAAAGTTGGTTACAGAAGGTAACGTTGATGCATCATTTGCCTGGTTATATTTTATTCAACAAAATAGTGTAAATGTTTTTTCTGGCAGTTTTTTTTTTTTGTGGCAGTATTTTCTGAATCACAGTGAAGTGATTTCCAAAACCCCCTTTTTACAAACCTTTAACTTTAATCTTTTAAAAAAAAGAAAGATAATTGTATATTCAGACATTACATATGAAAACAACTTCCAATACATAAAAATGCAATATATATCAAATTAAAGTCAAAATTATTAGCCCTCCTGTTAACAGAGCAAGGAATTTTTCACAATATTTCCTATAATATTTTTGACTTCTAGAGAAAGTCTTGTTTGTTTTATTTCGGCTAGAATAAAAGCAGCTTTTAATTTTTGTGAGCAATCTTTTTTTTTTTTTTTTTGATTGTCTACAGAACAAACCATCGTTATACAATGATTTGTCAAATTACCCTAACTTAGTTAACCTAATTTACCTAGTTAAGCCGCCACACTTTAGTTAAATGTCACTTTAAGCTGAACATTAGTATCTTGAAAAATATCTAGTAAAATATTATGTACACTCATCATGGCTAAGATAAAAGAAATCAGTTATTAGAAAATAGTTATTAAAACTATTAGGTTTAGAAATGTGTTGGGGAAAAATATACAGGGGGCCTAATAAGTCAGGAGGGCTAATAAGTTTGACTTCAACTGTAAATATTTTGTTTTACTCTCTTTTTATTTCCTTTTATTTTTCCTTCCTTAATTTATCAAAATTACTGTTGATGCAGTTTTAAATTCAAGGAAATATACAGCACCCTCTGTTCAGTCTGACCTTTGCAACACACAATCATAGATTTACAAAAACACTAAGACAGGTCTATTCAAATTCACACATAGATGAAGCACGTGCTTTTATACAGACAAGTTTATTTGTCATTTAACAGACGTGCTTTTTTAAAGCAAACTACGGTGTGCTAATTGCAGAGAAGTTCCTCAGGAGCATCTGAAGTTAAGTGTCTCAGCCAAGAGCACAGCAGTGACAGGCATTTCCTAATTCACTTCTTAAGTGGCACGAGCCGACACCAAACCAGCAACATTTATATTACAAGAGCACGAAATACTGCAGTTACTACACTAGATTCTCCTAGCATCCTTAGTGAAATAAAATAAGCAATTTGCTCAAACAAATCATAAGTTCAGTCACAAAAATCTACTTTGACTCAGATTAGTTTTTTAGAATTTATCATCATGATCTGTGTATTCATTCATTCATTTTCATTTCGGCTTAGTCGCTTTACTAATCTGGGGTCGCCACAGCGGAATGAACCGCCAACTTATCCAGCATATGTTTTACGCAGCGGATGCCCTTCCAGCTGCAACCCATCTCTGGGAAACATCCATACACACCCATTCACACTCATACACTATGGACAATTTAGCTTACCCAATTCACCTATACCGCATGTCTTTGGACTTGTGGGGGAAACCGGAGCACCCGGAGGAAACCCACACCAACACAGGGAGAACATGCAAACTCCACACAGAAACGCCAACTGACCCAGCCGAGGCTCGAACCAGCGACCTTCTTGCTGTGAGGCGAACGTGCTACCCACTGCGCCACTGTGAGGCCCTGATCTGTGTAAACTCAGTGTTGTGTGCTTTGGGGCATTTTCAAGCCCTCTCCTTCCCCAGAACCACCTGTCTAAATCTGTTAACAGAGGCCGAATAAAACAAAACTCACTGAGCCTGTTTGTCTCATGGCTCCATGGGTGATGTAGTGAATCAGTCACCAGGTGGCGCTATCATGTTTTGTCTTATATACAGCATAATGTTCCATGCACACACAAAATATTCATGTTAGAATGGCTTATTCTGAACAACTTTGCTCACATAACTAATGCTGTCTATCAAACCACTGATTTTTTTTAAAAAGTTTTTATTTTTATTTTTTTTTTAAGTACAAAACCAGTGTCTTTGGACTGTCTCGATCAGTTATTAACAAAAAATAGGAAATGCCAATAATATCGAAATGATTAAAGAAAACTTTGACATTAATAAAATGAAAGGAATAGTTCAACCATATGGAACTTTCTGTCATCATTTATTCACCCTTCACTTGTTATTTCTTCTGTTGAAAACAAAAGAAGATATTCTAAAGAAAGCTGGAAATCAGTAACCATTGACTTCTATAGTATTGGTTTATCCTACTATTGACATCAATGGTTACAGGTTTTCAGCTTTCTACAACAAACAAAGACACTCAAAATGGTTTATAACCACATAAGGGTTAGCAAATGGTGAGTAAAAATTATTTTTTAGGTAAACTATCCCATTAAAGAATATACAATGTGACTCTGATAGACATAGTAGCAAAGTAAAAAAAACAAAAAAACACTTTATCTAAGGTAAATTACATAAAATAGTTAAAATCATCTTTATCATTTGTGATTTATCTGGTTACAGGATTACTAAATATTAAATAATACCTTTGTTATTACATATTTATTAACGTTTTATAAACATATATACTTAAAAGCTCTAAATACCCTACAAGTTCTCATTCAATACAGTTCTATTTTAAACTCATTCGATTAGCTGAAAAAAAAGAATCTGGTATGTCAGGATAGCAGAAACTAGCTGTTTTTGTAGAGCCACTTGTTTGACACTCTAGTTGACTAATAAATGACTAGGGCCAGACAGAATTTATGGACATTTTATTCTGTGCAGAATCTTGTAAAAACATATTTTGAGAGTATAGTAACTAAAAACTTAACACATGCGGGAAATAAATAAAATAATTACTTTTTAACTTTCTTTTAAGGTTTGCAATGCAGATTCAATTAGAATCACTTGTTTGGTAAAGAAAGCAATCTACTAAAAGAAAGAAGCTTTTGCATTTTATTCAATAACATTACTGAAATTAAAATGAAAATTCAATATTTACACACATTTATGTAGGTAAATAAATAGACTCAATAATGAGCTATAAACTCTGCAGAATCCATGGGGGCATACTTATTGATTCTACAGATTAAACTGGAACACAATTTCATAAACAACATTTATAAATGTGCACCTGATTTCAAAAAGGCTATTGAATCAAACTGACATCTGAATTCAACAAATGATGAGTTTTTTCCAACACCAGTGTTTTATCACTGTTTCCTTCTGTATCTGAGGACAAGCCTACCAGGCTCCTCTTAAAGCAGATTGTGTGTGAAAGACTTAATACTACTATTATCAAAGCAGAAACGCAGAGACAGATGCAAACTCAAACATGTTGCAGTGGGTCTGCATTTACTTGATTAATACTTAACCAGTGCTTGACTGACTTTGCAGAAACTCTCTAATCTTCATAAGATGCCTCATTTTTCAATAGATCATCACTCTTAGCACTTAATGCTCAGGAGTGAGGGCAGAAGATACGGACATGTGCTAGAAAGCACAGCTTCACCTCAGATGACCGTTTGTGCTCTTTTAGCACACACCGCCTAAATACATTTTAACATCAGCTGCTGATATTTGGGATGTGGGAAAAATAAAGATTTTTTTACATGAAATATTAAAGCTGTAATAATTACAACATGACATAATTCTTTTTTTTAAGTAATTTATACATTATAAATTGTAGTTTATTCCTGTGATGGCAATGCTGCATTTTAAGCACTCATAAAATATGATTATAATAAACACTGATAGTTATTAGTGTTAAAAAGATTCATTTGATAAATAAAACGCTCATAAGAACAGCATCCATTTGGAAAATAAATCTATTTTAAATTTAGAAATGTCTTTACTTTCACTTTTGATCAATATAATGGATATCTGTTAAATAAATGTATCGATTTCCTTAAAAATAAAGCTACTAGGTCACAATAGACAAACAGCTAAGCTGAATTTCAAGCCATAATCCAGACATGTTGACATTATGCAGAACATTTTGTGATCAACAATATGGCTTATCAGAAATGGTGAACTTTGATTAACCTAATTTGATAAATACTGTCTAGACTCTAGAGCTTCAAAACACACTTTACTCTTAAAAAAAGACTTGAAAAGGGAGTTTTCAAAGCCATCCCTCAGAAGAAGATTTTTCTCCAAAAAAAAAAAAAAATCAGTGAAGAGTTCTTAAAATAGCATTTTGTTTTTAGTGTGAGGAAAGGTTTAAAACTCTAACAAATCATGTTTTTGTGTTCTACTGTTTGTTTTCTTTTTCTCTAAAATGATGTTCAAATGATCTTCATTATATTATTGTACTGCTGGAGATATATAAGGCAATATGTTTGATGTATAAGGTGCCCTATACTCCATACATTCATTTATTTTCCTTTGGCTTAGTCTCTATTTCAAAGGTCACCACAGCAGAATGAACCTCGAACTATTCCGCCATATGTTTTACGCAGCAGATGCCAGCAGATTCCAGCCGCAACCCAGTACAGGGAAACACTCATTCACGCTCATACACTACGGCCAATTTTGTTTATTCAATTAACTATAGCACATGTCTTTGGGGGAAACCGTAGCACCCGGAGGAAACCCACGTGAACACGGGTAAACATGCAAACTCCACACAGAAATCCCAACTGGCCAAGCCGGCACTCAAACCAATGACCTTCTTGCTGTGAGGCGACATACTCGTGCTGTCATACTGCATAAAATACATTAAATTGTTCTCTGATATCTACATAATATGTATGTGGCTTACGTATGTTCAAAAAATCTGCAGAAATGGTTTTAAATGCTCATTAATTACCCCATAAAATCAGAAGTTCCTTATTGACCATATTTGGAATGGTCATGAATATTAATGAGGTCTGCTCTGACACAGCACTCAGTGACTGCTCTCTCTCTCTCTCTCTCTCTCTCTCTCTCTCTCTCTCTCTCTCACACACACACACACACACACACAAACACACACTTACAGCATGATGTACTCTAAAATAAATCATGCAAAATAATCATGCATCATTGTCACATCTTTAAAACTCGCTTAATTGATTGTATTTCTGAAAGCACATTGTACATTTATCCTTCTAGTTTTTAATAAATATCAAAAAGCGTTCTTTATGGAGCCACTAATGCCAACATTAAACCCAATAAAATTAAAACATTTTAATTGAAGTAACATGTGCAGTCAGGCACGCTACACTAATAGCTTGAGGCAAAAATATAAATAAATAAATTGGAAAGAAATCTGATGATAATAAATAACAAAAATAAATGGTTTGTTACCATTAGTTCCTAAGAGTCTCAGTATTCTGTTAAGAATCATGCACATGGCAGAGGTGTGCCACCATCTGGTACTGGCCTACAAACAGACCTGAGCTACACTGGCACTGAATGAAGAGTTCACTGGGTTCATTAGAGCCTTGGAAGCTGGAGCCAACTGGGCCACTCCAGTAAATAATATTTCTTCTCACTCTCTAAACAGAGAGATGACTGCATATATGAGCTGATATTAATGAAAAGAAGCAGAGTCAGAGAGCCAGACTGCCAGATAAACAGATGCTTAATGATGGGAGACTTGAAATAAATGTTTTAAATTATTTCCAGTGCTTCAGAGTCTTGAGCAGTATATTTATAGCTGTAGTTCACATTGTCTTATGCACAGTGTTGAGGAATATATAGCTACAAGTAGCTCAGCTATAGCATAGCTACATTTTTCAGTAGTTTTTTTTTATTTCATTTACACTAGCTACTGTAAACCATGTAGCTTTCCCAGTAGCTAACAAATTTTTTAGGGCAGCAGCACAGCAACTTTTTGCAAGATCACAAAGCTGTCACTAAATCAGTCATTTTAGTTACACACACATATATATATATATATATATATATATATATATATATATATATATATGTGTTTTAATGTTTTACATTTTGTTATTGCACTGATACATTTGTTGTCGCTTTAACAAAGATTAGTCTTACAAATATCAAATATTTTACTTAAAACATTCCTCATTAACGCTTATTCACTTATTTATTTGTAATTATATAACTGTGAAAAATTTTGTTTTAAAATACTTTCAGGTACTAAACTGTATAGTACTGTAGCTAACTATTTTTTTTTTTCGAAGGGTAGTTTCAGAGCAGCATATCTATATATGTCTGCGTGTATATATATATATATATATATATATATATATATATATATATATATACTTTAACTGAGAAGCTTGTAGTGTAAAAAACAGTATCAGATTAGCTTCCCCAGCACTGATTGTATAAGTCCATTGTGTTGCAGTGGTTGTATATAAACAACAGATGACTTGTAAAACAGGTTATGAATTGCTTTTGATCATATGACTCAGATGCTTAGATTGAATTTTTTTATTCACTCACTCACTTTCCTTGGCTTATTTCCTGCTTTATTAGAGGTCACCACAGCGGAATGAACCACCAGTTACTCTGATAATTGTCTTACAAAGCAGATGCCCTTCTAGCCAAACACTCCACACTCTCCCATTCACACACTACGGCCCATTTAGTTTTATTCAATTCACCTATATATGCAATAGCAGGAAGCCCACACAGACACAGGCAGAACATACATACTCCACACAGAAAGGCCTCCTGGTCCAGCCAGTACTTGAACTAGCAACCTTCTTTCTGTGAGCAATTATCCTGCCCTTTTTTATTCATTGAAGTGCAATATGCTTTTTTTTGGATCATTCTCAAATCTTGCCTGAAAACATAATCATCAGGGTTAAGATGTCAAGTGCTGCTATTTTAAAAAAGTGGAAAACTCTCCATTCCATGCAAATTTTTCATTAAAATACATTTGTACTAAATGACAAAACTAGCAGCAAATGTTTATTTCTTACTATCCTGCATGATTTAAAAACCTTAAGCTTGAGTGGACCTTTTAGAATAAACAGTCAACAATATTCTTATTTAATTTGTTGCTTCATGTTTTGAAGCCAGATATGATGCTTATTTTAAGTCTTAATTAGTGTGCTGCACTTCAGATCCATAAATAACAAATAAAGCTTATTGCAAGGTCTAAATTAATTAATATATTTAAAACTGTAAAGGCAGTGATAACTGTCTTGAAAATAAGTAATGTTTAAATATGTGCACTACTTCTTTTCGTCAATATTTAAACTCAAGCATATGCATGATTACTCCAAAACATCAGATTTTTATACATGTTCTTAGATACATCTTTACAATAAGAAATAAACCAGAACTACAGCAATTCTGTTCCAGATGCAGATTTAGAAGTGTTGCATGTCACACTGCAGGACACCGCTGTCACCCGTTGATCATCCACCTCTATATGCACAAGAAAAACCGGTGCACCCTTGCAATTAATACAGCACGTCAAGCAAACACCAGCAGACAGAGAAAGGTTGATCTTTCTGTCAGCAAACACCGCGCTCATACGTGCAACGACTCTGGAGAAAACACACAGGCACGCATCCGCACTCACGCATCCGCACCGCGAGCACGAGTGGACAGCGCCGTGGTGCTGAAAACACCGCGCGGAGCTCTAACTGCAACCGCAGTCGCGCAAATATAACTGTCGCGTTAATGTTTAACGTCTGACCTATCCGACAGCACGCATTAAAACGTGTAGTAATCTCTGGTAAACGGCAGCTGATGGGATTTTTAGCGAAGATGGCGCCCACAGCAAACCCAGCCCACCAGAGCTGCACGGAATGACCATAACTGAGACAAAATACTACAAGCACGAGCCACGGAAACCTCCGAGGCGCGTGACATTGACCTCTCAAGGCGAACCCGGCTGTTTTGTCCGGGCTCGCCTCAACAATAGCCTAATATTGACAGTCTACGTAAGCAGACGTATTAGATTTCAGGAGACAGTCATGCTTGAAAATGACAGGGAGCGTTTTTAAAGAGACAAATGCAGCCATCATCCACGAGCCCGAGACTGCAGCACTGCTAGCCCGCATAGAGACCTCCAGCCCCCTCGGTCCCTGTTAACCC
>CAIGQW010000415.1:1071880-1096504 GCA_903798125.1 Danio choprae | reverse complement strand
ATCTATCTATCTATCTATCTATCTATCTATCTATCTATCTATCTATCCATCCACCCACCCACCCACACATCCATCCATCCAGCTATCTATATCTTTGTTTGTCTGTTCAAGAGCTATTTCATTCATTCGTTCTCCTTCGGCTTAGTCGCTTTATTCATCAGGGGTCGCCACAGCGGAATGAACCGCCAACTTATCCAGCATGTTTTACATAGCAGATGACCTTCCAGCTGCAACCCAGTACTGGGAAACACCCATACACTCTCAGATTTGCACACAAACACTACGGCCATTTTGGTTTATTCAATTCACCTGTACCACTTGTCTTTGAACTGTGGGGGAAACCAGAGCACCCGGAGGACACCCACGCAAACACGGGGAGAACATGCAATCTCCACATCCTCTTATTGGAAGGATTTCTGGCAGATCATGGGACCCTGACCAATTATTTTGACATCACAAAAATGCCTTAAACTATTTGACAGAACACATTTTAACATTGTTTAAAACAATGTTTATATTATATTTTACACAAATAAATGCAGACTTGACCAAATACAAAAGTAACATAAAATGCATTACAATAGTGTATATAGTATATTTTATTATATCAACTCACTGAACAAAGAAAACAAAGAATAATGCAATTCTAATACAATGCATCCTTCATGATTTGATCAGGCTTTACTGTAACCTGAATAAATGATTCAACGATGATTCCTTGGATTTACACTTTTTTTTAAAGTTAAGTGCTTGTGAACAATTTATTTGGGCTGAATTTAAACAAACACATTAAGCTGAACGTTACTACATTTAATTTGTTCAACCCATAAAAATAGTTTGCAACAATTTTGCAGACATAATATTTTTTCAGTGTAATATGTGTCTGTGCTATGCATTTCTTTATAATTTGTAAAAACTGAGATTGGTGTCTATAAGCAAAAGCATTATTACATTAGAAAACAATTTATTTTTAGGCGGATTGCTTTATTTTATGCAATATAGGTTTATATATAGGTGCACCATATTCGTAATAGGTGTGAAGTAACATGAAATGTTTAACTTGCTTAAATCATTTATGACTCCCCCAGTCAAAATTATTACAATAAAGTAGCCTATAAAAATTGGCTTTTTCTGACCTGATACATATTACTTCCATAAAACTACCATTTGTCTTATACTTTTAATTCACCACCTTGTGTCTATAATAATAACATTACAATATAATATTGTCTATAACGATCAAATATTGACTTGCTCTGAACATTTTCTTAACTTTATGCACACTGTGATTCTTTTTAATGACTTTATCCTGCCATTTATTAGCTAATTTCCCTTTTTTATTTGGTCCAGCTATATCAATCGAGTCAAATAAATAACTTTGAATTATATATATTCTTTTCAATAACACATTACAATCTTCCATTCATTAATCCCAGTTAAAACTCATTTTAAAGCTAAATTAATAGGGAAGAATAATTCACAGTGATGTGCAAAACTAATTTCAAACTTTTACCCATAATTGTTGAGGTCAAACAAAAAAAAATCATTAAATGTGTCCAAAACTGTGTACAGTGTATATCAGATTTTAATTATGAATTAATTCATTCATTTTTGCAAAATGGACATTATGTTGACCAATAACCACATTACTTTTAACTGTAGTAAAATAATGCTGTTTTCTTTCTTTCATGTAAAACTGTCTGAAATTGTATGTAGCCTATGGTGAATAGCTAGATGCAAAACTTGAATCAATTTAATTGAATTAGGCCTAATACTAGGCTAATGTAGTAGACTACTAGATATAGCCTACTGTCAGAATATTATCTAATAATATCTAATAATATTTACTGTAACTACCCTATATAAATAGAAGGTTCTGGTAAATATAGCATATTACGTGGTCGTCAAAATTAGTCCATACTCAATTTCAAAAACACTGCACACATGCACAGATTTGCAAAGCCTGTGGAGAAGTCTGATCTCTGAATGACGTCACAATATATGTGATGGAGATTCGCTGCAGCGATGAACGTTGCTCCGCCCACTAATATGCGTCATCACGTTTTGTTATTTACCTTCTTCTCTCACAGTGGAGAAGGAGAGGAGATCAGATGTTGAACGTACGATAGCGCTCAATAATGGCCCAGCGGTGGCTATTGAATTTAAATACAGCGTTAAATACTTGATGTTATTTTTAATTACAGGGTTAGTGTGTCGCTTTTTGCACTCACACAGTGTTTTACTGCGTCTTGAGCTCTCAGGGTGTCCGTCTCTAGTACGTAAACAAACATGACCGCTACCATTTCCAGGCAGAGGCACGCCGCAGTCGCTGCAGACTCTTCTGGCTCTTCTTTTTCCATTACAGCGAACCTCCTGCAACTCTCAAAACACATCAAATATGAAAATCTTGCAGCCGGACTCGCTGGTGGTGTTATTTCCACAATGGTGCTACATCCATTGGATTTGATCAAAATCAGGTTTGCAGGTAAATACATGTTCAGCTTATATAATGCACAGAGAGTGGAAAAAAACGTAGAGATGCATGTAAACAGCATGTGTTAATAGAGGGAAAACATATGTGTATTATTATTATTATTATTAATCCGAAAAAAAAAACTAAAAAGAGACTAAAAATTAAATATAATAATGTATTAATATCACAATAACTTATTAAATTCATAGTTTACCCAAAATGAACATTAATTCACCATTTACTTCATTTACTTTATGAGTTTCCTTTTTTTCTGTTAAACACAAAATAAGGTTATTACTATGAATTAAATAAGGTTAGTAATATAGACAAGTCAGTGATTACAGGTTTCCAAATTTTTTCAAAATAACAGAAAAAAAGAAACTCAAATAGGTTTGTAGAAGTGATTATAAGGGTAAGAATGTTTTTTTGTTGTTGTGAATATATAAATAATGGAATATATAAATAACAACATTCCAGTTGTTACTATTGCACCACACACAATAAGTAAATAAATAAAAATAGCAAATAAATTGGGTACACTGTGCAATATATGTATTTTGCTAACATTATTCAAATATAGAAAAAGAAAATGGAAAAACACTTCCAAGCCTGAGATGCATAACTTTTTTTTTGAGGATGTGCATGGTTTTACCTGTTTTATGTGACATTGTATTTCTTTAGTATTAGTAAATACTCTGACCAATGAATTGCTCATTAGTTATTGCACATTAATTTTACTTAATGTGTTAATTAACATTAACTAACATATAATATTATAAACTATAAATAAAACATGAGTTAATGATATAAAATGTAATATAAATTGTTACAATTATTTTATAGTCATTATTGTAACAAGTTTAAGGAAGCTATTTGAAATGGAAAAACACTTGTTTTCACTTAATGATTAAAGTAATCAATAATAATAATAATGATAAATTGATTGTTATTCATCTTAAATCATTATTTTGTTATTATCAAATGGAATAAATTGTTAGTGTTAATAAAAATATGCATGTGATCAAAATGTTGTTACTATAAAAGAAGCAGAGAAATAAATGGTCAGTGAATTCACAATTTCACAATCTGAAGAAGTGTGTCATGCTTACTAGGTTTTGAGAGACAGCCAAAAGCACTAAAAAAAGCATACACAGAGGGCATAACACAGATTGACTGGTAGTGTTACCTTTGCACTGGCCTTGATGTGTTTATAAGGATATTTTTAGCAGATGCTGAAACAGAAGTGGTAGTGTTTGAACTCCATCAATGTTTTAAACTTTTTCCAGTAAGTGATGGTCTAAAAATGCGACCCCAATACGATGGCCTGGTGGACTGCATGAAGACCATCTGGAAGCTGGAAGGCATTAGAGGTCTCTATCAAGGTGTGACGCCCAACATCTGGGGGGCCGGAGCATCATGGGGCCTCTACTTCCTCTTGTAAGTGTAGTTGTGCTAAAAAGGGAAGTGCTGAATGTAATTTCCTGTTTCAATGTTATTCTAAACACAAATATAATCTACTTCTGTATACAATGACATTCAAAAGTTTAGAGTCAGTGTCTTTTTTTTAGGAAATGTATAATATTCTTTTGTGAGTGTGCATTAAATTGATTAAAAGTAACAATTTATGTTAATGAAGTAATCTTAAAAAAACAATTATAACAGTTTCCAGAAAAGAATAAGAACATTTTGTTAAACTGAGTAATTTGGTTGGTGACAAGACATTCCATTATAATTTCTGCAATAAATTAAACTAACAAAATGAATTTTATATACATAGAAAGCAAGTGTCTACATTATTATTATACATTCAGCATAACATCTATGAAATAATGCAACAATATATGTGTGCGTGCGTGCGTTTAAAGATACTGTCAAAATGTAAATATTTAAAATTTCAGTTTATTACTATTTTAGGAGTACTGTGCATTGTTTGTTTAAATTAACCAATGTGGTATACTAATGTTTAGAAATAAAACTTGTTGAAAAGTTATTTATATATATTATTTCTGAAGAAAAGTGCAAATACTGGAATGACGATATCATCACAGAACTTGTTTCAAAAAGCATTCATTCACAAAACGGTTATTTAAAATTGTAATAATAATTACCACTATTACTGGTTTGTTGTATTTTCTTAAATAAAATTAAATGAAAAGGTTAGTGAGATGCATCTTTCAAAAATAATATTAAACTGTAAACGGCATTGATAATCAATATTTTATTTATTGTTACATAATAACAAAATAAGTAAATGTATTAAATAAAACTAAATGGAAGTGAGCTTTCTTGAAAAGGCATGGAACCTTCAAAGTTCACAGGCCAAAAAAAGAAGCATCCATTGGTGCTGTGTCAGTTGATACTGTGCGAGTTATGAAGACACTCCATGAAGTTATCTGACCTCATTTCAGTTCAGGATCGCTGGCAAACAAAGTGTGAACATTATACAGGAACAAACACTGAAATATAAATAATAAAATCCTTGTTGATTTGCTCTCTCTCTTTCTCTTTTTTTAAAGTCATTTGATGAGTAGACAATATTATCAAGAGTACTTCTCTTCTACTTCTCTTTTTGTTTTGATTTTCTTTCTTAGAAAGAAATTTTGTTTTATTTCTTAGAAGGTAATTCTGTGACAGAAATGTAGTATATTCATTTAGACTTATATAACATTATGGATGTACACACAAATTAAACTCCAATTATTATAAGAAATGAACAGCATTTTATAAAGCTTTGTGCACTCATTATACTGTATTGTGCAAATTACAGATTTTAGCCTGCTGTTTTTCATAACAAATAAGAAACTTTAGTATTTTTTATTTATTATTTGTTTTGTGAGGATATGGGTGGTCTTTACCTTTTTAAAACAATTCAAACTCAAGCTAGTAAATGTGTTTGCTCAATGTATGTCATGTTCAACAACAATAAAGAGTTGTCTGATGATAAAATCTCACGCTTTGCTCTGCTCTGATTGGTCAGATAGTCAAATCAGATTTGTTTACCTATAATACATGTAACTCCATTGTAGGAGACAACTTGGGTATCTTTAATATAGCATAATAGAGGCACTTTAATGTAATCCCACACTCCCTCAAATCCCTATGGTGAATGAATAACAATTATATATAGAGGTTGGTCATTTTACATCACAGTACAATAGACATCCATGTGCTGAATGGCTCTCGGGAACACAATGTGATCTTTTTTTTTTCATATTCCCACAGTTATAATGCTATTAAAGCATACACACAGGAGGGACGGCAAACAGAGCTGAGTGCAGGCGAACACCTGGTGTCCGCAGCGGAGGCAGGTCAGTATGAGAAAACAACCTGATAATGTAAACACGGCTAAATCTGTAGCTATGTTAAGAGACTGGAACAACTGGAAGTTCCGAGTGCCCCGAGACTCTGTGTTCCGCTGGGTCATTCCTGTTATGGCAAACCTTTTGGCTGTGCCATGCACTCTGTAACTGTACGCTCGTTGTATTTTGTTATAATAAAAATACTTATAAGACTTACCAGGTCAAACTCAGACAGCTCAACTTTATTTAAATAAGTTCAACTTTACTTATCTTCATTATTTACTCAATGATAAGAAAGCAAACAGGGTTTGAATTTAGTATTTGCTTAGATAGGTCTTATGAGGACATGAGGTGGTATAAAAGAGGAGGAATCAATACCTATAAATACATTTAATAATAATTGATATTATTTAAAAATAGATAAAATATTCATTATTAGTGCCATTTACAGTATAATATTAGCGTGTCTTTGAAAGTTTTTCTTACTAAGACTACATTTCTGTTCCTGAAAAAGGTTTCCATCAAAATATTAAGCAACACAACTGATTCTAACATTGAATAATAATAATAATAATAATTTGTGAGCATCAAATCATTTTTGTGAATGTAGAAAATAAAGTTTTTACATCACAAAAAATGAATTACATTTAAAAATTATATATAAAAAAACAGTTATTTCAAGTTGCAAAACGTCACAATATTACTGTGATATTGCTTGTCAACTCCACATTTTTGAATAACAGTTCTACATTTCAAGACTACATTTCATTTAATACATTTTTTTCTTATTGTTTTTTATTTTTTTTATGAGTTTTTTAATCTTTATGGACAATAAACACCACAGTGTCGACACACCACAGACTAATAGCACCAACATTCACCTTATTTTTTTAACATATAAATTATTATTGTTTTTGTTAAGATTGTGTTTGTTGTTTTAACAAAGTGCAAGCTAACATTATTTAGTGTGTTTTCATGGACCATCTTAATGCGATTCTAATGAAATTTTGGCAATATTGTCATAAAAAACATCTTTAAGCTCATAATTGCAGTAAGCACAAGTTAAGTTTAATTAAGTAGTATGACACACAAGAAAGAGTTACATTTTAGAAACAAGGTCTGTTTACTTGACAACTAAAATAGTTCCAGAGCTGAATGTTGTACATTTCAGAGCAAAACTGAAGTGTATCATTCTTGACTGAATGTTTCTTAAGAATCAAGAGAGGCGATTATTTAGCGATCCATTCATAAAAACACTTGCTTAGTTTTTAAATGCATTCAGCCATTTTAAATAAATAGTTTGAATCACATTGAGCGATTTACTCATTAAAACAGCGACTTGGCGCCACATACTGGTGGTTTTAGTGTCGTATTTATTTATCCTCAAAAGGCTTAACCAGCCAGATACTTATCAAAAAACAATCCCAAAACCTATTATATATCATTTATTTTGTCAAAATCATTCACCCCAATTAGTTGTATAGAAAGTGGTTGATTTTACAATATATCATAAAAAGTTACAATTACATAAAATACAAGTTACAATAATATTCTGCAAGGGTGCATAAAATTAATCAAAGTGATAGTAAAGACATTTTTAATGTTACAAATATTGTTTTTACATTTCTCTTCCTTACAAAATCCTTAAAAATGTTTACATTTTTCATTATTATTATTATTATTATTATTATTATTATTATTATTATTATTATCCTTAATAATAGTAATAATAATAATTTATGGCCATCAAATCATCTTATTAAATATTTGTGAATGTAGATATCACAAGAATGAATTAAAATAAAAAAATCATAAAATTGTTAAATGTTAGTTGCTAAATTTCACATTACTGTGATATAACACCACCATTTTTAATAACAGTTCAAGCCTAAAGACTTTTTGTCTATTTGCATAGTTTCATTGAAACTGTCCAAAAACATGGTAAAATGTTTTTTCCAGGTCACTAACCTTAACATGAATTACACATTGATTCAGGTAACTGAAGAGGCAGTAACTAAAGAGTTCACAGCAGCCTAGTAAACCATGTTCTGTGCACCTACACTAATGTTACCAGTCTGTACTGTGAAGCAATGCATTGATTCTGATTTGCTGTCACTGCAGTTGTAAATCACATTCCTTTTTGTTTGGTTTTTCTTGGCATTGTTGGGATAGTATTTATATAATATCAAAATTCCTTTGCTTTGTTCATTATAGCCAGTGCCAAAATTACTTCCCATCAATTTTGACCACTTATTGAGCACATTTTACTGAAAATATTGCTGTTTTAGAGAAATTTTGAAAACATTTTCGATAAATTTCTACTGGTGTCCAAGTAGCAGTAATATGGAGTCATTTAAAATGAACATATATATTGACTTAAGGCTAATTCACATTGCACTGACAGACCCATCGGTGTCTGCTGGCGTCTGTCGGACCTTGTTTTAGCCAGATAAAAACAAAATTGGCAATTGTCTGAGAAATGACGTCCTGTAATTTGGTGATTGTCTGCATTTGTCAGTGTGTTGTGAATTGGGCTCTAACTGTATGGGGGTTTGTTTCCTTCTCAGAGCTAAAAACAAATGTAATTGCGACTATTTCTCTTAATTGCAACTTTATTTCATATGTTGGTGGTATTTTGACAAGAAATATAAAAATAACTCCATCGAATTCTTAAAAATGCGAGTTTAATGTTTAATCCTGTATGTTAAGGTACATGAGTCAAAAAAAAGACCAAATTAATCCATTTGAATGTTTCAGGAAAAAAAAGCTAAATATTGGTGAAATAATGTCATTTAGCAAAACAGATATATCAGTGTAAAAATGATAAATATGTATTCTATTCTAAAAAGTGATCATATAAACTGTTTTTATCATTTTAATGAATACAACCTTTTATGCTGACAGTTGGGTCAAACCTAGTTTTGTTTGAACAATATAATAAAGTGTAATGATTGAAAATGAGCTTCCTTTAGTAAGCTCTAAATATGTTTGACAAGATTTTTTGGTATATAAACTATTGGTTTGCTAAATGACGTTTTAGTGTGGTGTAAAAGTGTATGATTCATGTTTTTACTCAGAAAACCATAATAACATAAAGCACACGTTCAAATGTCTTTAAAAATTCGAATACATTTTGGGATTTTTGAAAACCTCTGTTCCTCTTTGACCCAAATATGAATAAGGTATGAACATGTTTGGCATAACAGGAATGACCAGCCTCAAAACTGCCTTTTATACAGCTGTTTTGAAACTGCCAAAAAAAGAAAAAACAAAAGCTGAATAGAGAAATAAAACTGCAAGATCAGCACAGGAAGTGAAACAAGAAGCAGTTTCAATTGCACACCAAAAATAAAAATTGAAGAAAATAGTTTAGACCAACAATATCAGTAAATTACAATGATTTCACTCGACTAATACACTGAGAAAAAAATGATTCATTGGATTTACTAAATTGTTTTAATGTAACTTGTTGCAAGCAATTTATATGGGCTGAATTTAAAGAAAAAAAAATAGTTGAACATTACTAAATTTAGTTTGTTAAAATGTTGTCCTTTTTATATAATATTTATTATTATAATATTTTTTTTTCTGTGTAGGAAATAAACAATCTTTAACACTATTACAAAAAATATTTATGAATCTTAACTTTACTTTTACACTGTAAAAAGCAATTGGTTACTTTTCTTTAAAAAAGTGAGTAATTGTCTTACCTTAAAAGCAAAAATTGACTTTGCAAAAAAATTGTGTTAATCCACTGTAACTGGGAACTTTTAAGTTGACTTAACTTGTTTTGATTTAACAGAATTAATCAACTTAACTCTGTACATAGTTCAAAAAACTAACTTTTTAAGGCAATGCATTTACTCATTTTTTAAATAAAGTCAAATTCTTCTCCTTCTCCTCCTCTTTCTTCTCCCTTTTTCTTCTTGGTCTCTTTTTACATGTAAAAACCCTGTAAGATCTGAAAGAGAGCACTAAAGTGAAGTGACTCAGTTAAATGTTGGTGTGAAGGTTGCTGTGTCGTGTTTCCAGGCATTCTGACGCTTTGCCTCACCAATCCAGTCTGGGTGACAAAGACCCGGCTGGTGCTGCAGTACAATGCAGACCCTTCACGGAAGCAGTACAAGGGAATGATGGACGCCCTCGTGAAAATATACCGTCACGAGGGTATCCCAGGACTATACAGGGTACATCTACAGATTTTAAACTAATCTGAGATCACTGTTACAGGTGGAATAGAGCGTTCATGTGTGCTAATCACAAAATTGAAGTCAACATGAAAGCAGGAATGATCCCTTTAATGTTATTAGTCCCCGTTTCCATTTGGCATTAACATGCGTTTTTCAGTGATCTGATCATAAGTAGTGAGTGGAGATGCATTACTGTTTTCACTTTATTTTAATATGCGTTTAAATGTGTTCTTATGACCATTTGAGTTCCCCTGCCTTCCCTTGTATTTCATCATGCTTAGTGTGAATAATTGGTCAAAGTGGACAAGCTTTAAACGTTATAGACAAAATTCCTCTTGTGGAAAAAAGTACACTTTAGTGTAAGTGTGAATGGATTATAGAATACATTAACTTTTAAATGCAATAATAAATTGTTGACCAGTCAAAATGATAAATACTTAATATAAATACATTTTATGTCCGTTAATAGATAAGTATACTTATGTGAGCACAGCAAAATGTAAGTACTTAAAAAAAAAAAGAAGAAGTAAAACATTTGTTTGGAATTAATACTAATTGTACTTCTTTAAAGGGCACCTAAAGGGACAGTTCACCCAATAATGAAAATTCTGTCATCGTCTACTCGTGCTCCACAGATACCAAACATGTTTGGATTTCTTTCTTCTGTTGAACACAAAGGAAGATATATTGAGGGAAATGTTTCCCTACTATGGATTTCAGTGGCTGCTTTTCCCAACAATTTTCAGAATATCTCTCAAGGGAAAAAAAAATTAATTAAAGTTTAAATTTATTTAGATACTGCCATTTACCTTTTTTTATAAATAAAAGTCTATGTGACTTATTTCATAAATATTATCTGCTGTTAGATGTCATTATATATATATTTTAGCTTTTATTTGTGAAGTAGAAATGTTTTTTTTTAATCTTTAAAATTATTCATTATTGTTTTTTTTAAGAATTTGTTTTTCTACTTTTTCTAAGAGTTGAAGGACACTGCATATGCTGATTCAATGCAATTAGATGCCTTCTTTAACATCTGTGTATGTTGCAAAGAATACAGTTTATCATTAGTAATGTTTGACTGTGTTTAATATTGCCCCATACCCTTATTCACTTTTCCCTACATAAAGCCACTAATGTTTACTTGTAGGACTAGGAGTAAATGTAAGCTAGTAAAATTTAACACAAAAGGCTACCATCTTTGCATAGTTTGTGCTTGCTGTTATAATTTGAAATTTACGGTGCATTCGAAATGGCGGTTTTCCATGCAATATAGAATGTGAAAAGGATATGTGAGCCGAATAGTATGTCTGAATTGATAGTATTCTAAAGAGAGTAGGTGAGAAGTACCAGGATCACTTACTACTTTTGGTGAGATTCTGAAGTGTGCATCCAATAGATACATTGCTATCCCATGAGGCCACACGAGGGAATTTATGAATGAGAGTGAAGCGACGCAACAGACACGGTTAGGTTATGTGATGATAAATGGCACTGGCAAAATTCCTATTTTTCCTACTAATAACAATCATATTAAATAGAACGTAGTGTCTAACTGTCGTGAAGAAAGTTCACATTCAAATTTAGCACCTACAGTCAGGAATTAATTTGGCACAAATCTCAAAGTGCATTGTGAGTATTCTCTAGTCTAGCCATTAATTGTACATCGGTTATACACTTGTTGTTACGGTGTATCATGAGATTGAATGAGTACAATCAATAACATCAACATTTTTGAGCACAACTTTAAATTGTTGTTCACTTTTAAGCCTTTTTTGAGACGTTTTTTGACATTCATGCCCAGCAATGAGCCAAGTGAACATGCAAAATTACTCCCTGACATTACGCTAGATTGTGCTTAATGAATAAAAGAAATACGCCAGTACATGAGATGACACTGATGCTCAACTTTACACCTCTGCCACTAGCTTTTTGCACAGAAAAAGCAGCCAGAGTAATGAGATTGGCAGATTTGTTCATGTGTGTTGAGCTGATTTGTTATCATGCTACTAGTCTTTAAAGTGTATAGGAGGTGATTTTGGACACAGGCTTTAAGTTTAATAACATGCTCCCATTTTTATTAGTTGCTCCTCACTACATACAGTGGACGTATTCATCATGTCCGTCTGCACTATGTGCCATGTACTGTATGAACTTTATGAAATTATTTTGTCAATAATCATTAGAAAGTGAAAACCCTGCCCTCTGCGACACCCGAGTGGATGCAGTGTCCAACATTTCACACTCTTTCTTCTTCATCCGGGTATTTAATGATATAGTTCACTCAAAAATATTATTGAAGGGAAGATATTTTGAAGAATGTTAGAAAATGGCAGCCATTGACTTCCATAATAGTGTATTTTTTTTCACTACTATGGATGGCAATGGCCACCGGTTTCTAGCATTCCTCGAAATATATTCCTTTAGGTTTTGGAACCACTTGAGAGTGAGTCAGCGGTGAGTAAACCTTTTAAATTTGGAGGTGAACTGTCCCTTTTCAGTGACATTTTCGTTGTAAATGCTCTACTCCACTATTTAAACAAACAAACAAAAAAAACATAAATAAAATAAACAGCACAGAATAGTGTATACATATGTGTATTTGGACACATTTGTTGAATATGATGATTTCTTTGATACATGAGCTTCATGTTGACTTTAAATAGCAGGGTGTTCTTCAGAACTCAAATAATGTAGTTCTCTGTAGCGCCACAAGAGGGTGTGATTGCACTATGTTTAGAAGATTACAACTTAATCCGTGGTTCCGGTCTAAATATAGCATGGGCTAAATTCTATGCGAGACGCACCAAATTAAAGTGATCACATATTGTCGTAGACTTGATTTTGGTTTAATTGTAGTCTATTTGAAGACAGTGATGTTCCTCTGAGATCACGAGGTAACTGATTGTGGCTTTGTGCGTTCGAGAGCCTCATTTTGTTGTTCTGCCACTGCAGGGTTTTGTGCCTGGGCTGGTCGGGACTTCCCATGCTGCACTGCAGTTCATGACCTATGAAGGGCTAAAAAGAGAGCAGAACAAAATCAAGAAGATGCCGTCCGAATCCCTGCTGGTGAGGAAATAAAACTGCCATTATATTTTAGGATACATGTTGAAGGGGACAAACATAAGTTAAAGGGATAGTTCTCCCAAAAATTTAAAGGGTGTCAACATTTACTCTTTAAATTATACTCTATTGTATTTAAAAGAAAAAAGGAAGCTCATTAAAGTTTGGAACAACTTGAGGTTGTTTAAATGGTGACCAATTTTTGGGGGGGAAATATTTTGGGTGAACTGTAAATTTCATGTGTCCAAAATGTAATCAAATGTGACATTTTATTCTTTAAAATTAACTTTAGATTTTTCAGCATATTTTTACCAACTACTAATTGATTTTGATTGGAAAAAGTCATATGAATGTAATTTGAAATGTTCAGTTTACACACATTCTTGACCAGTAAATAGTTCCATTTTTTTTTTTTTTTTAAAGATTGGAAAAGCAGTTTATGGTTAATTAAGTATTTAAGAATTAATCAAACTAGAAACATGTACACTTCCAGCTAAAAAAAAATTATAGTTAAGATTAATTTAAAAATGAATTTATTTTGTTTTTGACAGAACCCTCTTCTGCTTGCCAATTTATTTGATTGACAATGCAGCAAAAACTGAAATATTGTATATGTTATTAATATAAGTGATCTGTTTTCTTTTTGATTGTATATTTAATTGAAATGTATTTCTGTAATTTCAAAGCTGAATTTTTTGTATTATTTTCTACATTATTGCTTCAGTGACGCGATCCATCAGAAATGTTTCTAATCAACATTCAAACTCCTTGCGTTTTCATATATTTGTGGAAAATGTGATACACCATGATTAAAGTTTGTTGAAAAAAAATGGGATAAACAAATAAATAAAAAGTGAAGACATTTATAATGTTAAAATATATATTTCGAATAAATGCTGTACTTTCGAAAGTATTCTGACACTGATCATATAATAAGAAGACCAATTATTAATAATATTAAAACATTTAAATAATAAAATCAGCATATTAGGTTCCTGAAGGATCATGTAACATTGTCTGAAGTCTGGAGTAATAATCACAGGAATAAAGTACATTTTGTTGTATACTTAAGTAAAAAAAAACATTTGAAAATGTAATAATATATACAATATTACACTTTAACTGTATGTTTAATGAAATAATTTCAGCCTTAGTTAGCATGAGAAAAAAAATATGTTCAACTGGTAGTGAATATTCACTAAAGACAATTTTATGTCCTTTTTTTCTTTGAAAAAAAGGAACAAGGAAATCTTTTATATAGCTAGCTACTCAGACTGTACAAGAGATGCAATAAAATAACCTGCACGTATCATTAGACTGTATGTGGTAACCTTTAGAAAAAAGAGGCTTATGTAGAGGTTTATTCTTTTGTCATGGATGTGAGTCAGTCTCTCCTTCCTGTCTGTCTGTCTGTGCTTCAGTCTCCATTGGAATACATCACCATAGCAGCCATTTCCAAAATATTTGCTGTAGCAGTAACGTACCCCTATCAGGTGGTCCGCGCTCGCCTGCAGGACCAGCACAACAACTACAGTGGAATCGTGGATGTCATGAGGAGGACCTGGAGGTATGAAGTTACATATCACATTGTCTCTCTATCACAGAGCATTAGAGATAACCTTTAACAAACCACTTCAGCCCATCTCAAAAAACCTCCAAAAACACCAAGTGTAAAGTAATAAAAAAAAAACTGTTTATTAAATATTTATTTTATTTACAATTAATAATTTAATGAAATATTTATCACTACATTTTGGACTGAAATCACAGATTGTAAAAAAAATTATAATGATAGTTGTTTTAATATAAATATGCACTACCATTCAAAAGTCTAGGTTTGGTAAGATTTATTTATGTTTTTGAAAAAATCTTTACTTTTCAGGGCTGCATTTATTTGATCAATACTTATATTGTAAAAAAAAGTAACAATTTTCATTGATGTATATAATGTTTAAAAGAACAGTATTTATTAGATTTTTTTTATAACATATATCTCTTAAGTTTAGAATATGTATTTTTTTAAATTATTAAACAAAGAGAAATGTATTAAGTAATGCCCAAACCTTTGAGACCTGTAGTTTCTGTGCTCAATTCATATGCCTTTGAACTTTTTAAAAATGCATTTGACTTGAATGTTCATAATTACAAATAAAATCATAAAGAAAAATTAATTATAATACAAAGATCTTAAAAAATATATAGATTTGGATTTGTGCAAAAGGGCATATGATTTATTAGGAAATTGTGAAATTGTTAGATAGCATTGCTTTTGTCACAAATATAATGCAAAATTTTAGAAGAACGAGAATCTGAGCGTCCAAAGAAAAAGAAGCAATTAACTCATAAAATTGTTATATAGAACCCTATTATAATATAATACAATAGGGCTATATATAACAAAAACCATGAATTTATTATTATTAATTTTTACTTCATGCAGAACAACACCCATTTAAACATAATTATTCCTAGTGTTGTCAGTATAATGGAATATAATTTCTAATTTTGATACGTTAAATATCAATATTTGATACCATTTCAAATATCATTTCCAATTCAACTGAGAAAATATTGCGGGTATATATATTGTAGAAAAGCGATATGATGTCTGTTATATATTTCTTTTTTGATCTGTTTATTAAACTTATGAAAATAAAAGGATAGTTTTACAGGAAAATAGAAACTAATACTTTCCCCTACCCTTTCCCCATAAACAAAATTAAATTACAGTTGCACACGATAGATAGATAGATAGATAGATAGATAGATAGATAGATAGATAGATAGATAGATAGATAGATAGATAGATTCATTCATTAGTTAATGTTAGTTAATGTATTTACTAACATGAACTAAGTATGAACAGTACTTGTACAGCATTTATTAATGCATATTAACATCCAAATTTATGCTTGTCAGCATTAGTTAATGCACCATGAGTTAACATGAACGCACAATGAACAACTTTATTTCCATTGACTAACGTTAACTAACAAGAACAAATGCTGCAATAAATGTTCATGTTAGTAAATGCATTAACTATCATTAACTTATACAACCTTATTGTAAAGTGTAATTGTTGGATTATTCACATTTAGAAATAACTCATGAACAGACATGCAACAACGTACAGAAATTGTAAAGATACTTATACAATATACTGAAGTATAGTTAAATTCACTCTGCAAATGAAAAACCCTAAGGCTTAGATTGTCAGTCTGTAGAAGTACTCACATACTCACTCCCATGTCTTAGAGAAAGTACTAAAGAGAGTTACAGAGTTGACTTTTATTCAAAACCTAATTTTTTTTCTCTTAACCTGATTTTTTTTCTTTCTTTAAACCTAAAATTAATTTTATATATTTCACTATAGATACAAATTGAAATACCAATACTTTTGGCAACACTAATTACATTTTATTGTACCTTTTTTTTTTTTAAATAACCCTTTTGTAACTCTTTATATAGCTTTTGAAAGGATGTATATAATGAAACTTCCAGTAAAATCGTGACTCATCTGACTTGACATCAGCTTAGTATGTTTGTGTTTGACTCTCTCTAGCAACGAAGGGGTGGAGGGCTTTTACAAAGGGATGGTGCCAAACCTGGTGCGAGTCATTCCTGCGTGCTGCATCACCTTTCTGGTGTTTGAAAATGTGTCACGCCTGCTTTTGGGCGAGTATCACTAAACCTTCGGGAATCAAAAGTGGGACCAACACAAGGCAATGTGCCGGGACTTTATGTATGTGTGTGTTTGTCTGTGAGGGACGAGCAGGAATATCAAACATTTCCTGTTTAACTCTGAACTCAACGGGCAGACAAAACTAGAATTTAGTGTGTGCACAGAATGAATAGAAGCGGTGCATATATTTGAGGTTTAAAGGGATAGTTCACCCAAAAATGAAAATTCTGTCATCATTTACTTACATTTTTGTCTTGTTCCAAACCTCTTTGAGTTTTGAACACTAAATAAGACATTTTGAAGAAAGCAGAAAATCTGTAATCATTAACTTCCATAGTATTTGTTTTTCATACTATGGATGTCAATGGTTACAACATTTTAGTTTTTCTTCAAAATATCTTCTT
The DNA here is from genome assembly GCA_903798125.1 of Danio choprae. Classification (NCBI taxonomy): domain Eukaryota; kingdom Metazoa; phylum Chordata; class Actinopteri; order Cypriniformes; family Danionidae; genus Danio; species Danio choprae. Next base: position 1,079,393 of record CAIGQW010000415.1, on the reverse strand, counting down.
TTATGTTCAACAGAAGAAAGACATTCATAAAGGTTTAGAACCACACAAGGGTGAGTACATTTTCTTTTTTGTGTGAACTATCCCTTTAAGTGTTGTTGAATTGTTGAGTTAAAGAGATTTTTCACCCAAAAATGAAAATTGACTCACCCTCATGTGGTTGTAAATCTTTAAGAGTTTTATTTTTCAGATAACACAAGAGTAGATATTTTGAGAAATGGAAACCATTGACATCCATAGTAGGAGAAAAAAAAATTAAGAAAGTCAATTGAACATCATTCAAAATGTCTTTTCCATTAAACAGAAGAAAGAAACTCAAAACAGCTTTGAAACGAGTAGGCCAAGTATGACCAGATTTCAATTTTTGGTTAAACTATCTCTTTATGAAAAAAACGTATTGATATTATCTTGCAGATTTATGAATAGTCACCTATGAAAAAGATTTGAATTGATTTTTAAGCAGTGAATGACAAGTGGACTGAAGCCATCCTGTGACGATGCAACCAAACACAGTATTCGCCAAACATGTGTTCGTCTTTTTTTACGGAATTTTCACAAAACAGCTGCTATATTTGCTGAGCTATGCGAGAGAATGAACATTATTTCCTTCACCCACGAAGCAAACCTCCGCTGGCTGTTGTGCCGGGGTGAACCAAACCTCACTGGGCTGCTCAGGAAATGATGTAACGCTACGGGATAATAGCACACAGGCCTGAGAGAAACTGATACTGGAGAACAGGAGCATATTTTAACCAGATGTGTGGAGATGCCATCTACTGGAAGAGAGGAACGGGAATGAAAAGAGGAATATGAAAGAAGTAGCTACTGAAAGGCAATTGTGTATGTATATATAAATGTGCTGTTGTATAAGCCATTTTTACACATCTAATAAAGGATTATATGTTACAGACAAAAGAGCCTTGGGTTATTGTATAAAAATGTTCATGAGGATGTCTGTAAATTTCTTTGTGTTATTTCATTAGCTACAAAATATGTCTAAAATGTACCCTTAAAAACTACTAGAACTATGAGAAATGGGTTTCATTTTTTTATTAAATTTGCTCCTGTAGATCTTTACATTTTAAAAGTTAATTTTTATAAAACTACTTGCAGGCTGTATAATCTTAAGGAAATAAAAGCCTGATCTTTTATAATAATTCAAGTGTACATTTTGTGCAAACAAGTGACAATCAGTAACCATATAACCAAATATATCACGATGAGTAAAAACACAGTACACAGTAGTATAAATGTGTGTTGTGTGTGCATTTATTTATGTCGTTTTCAAATTGTATAATGACATGGTTATGACCTAGGTGTTACATTGTTCATGTGGTTTATGAAGTAATGCCTTGTGTCCTTGTAATGCGAAATGCTTAAAAATTATGCTTAATGGGGTCTTTTGACATTTAAAAATTGCCAAGTTTGCCAAGGCATGGGGTTTAGTGTAGAGGTAGAGTAAGGTAGTATAATAAGCTGTTTTTGCGGCATAAATACATTACACCTATAGAGAGTCCTCATAAACCACTTATTAAAGTGTGTGCGTGTGTGTGTATGTATATATATGTGCTCCGGTTTCCCCCACAAGTCCAAAGACGTGTGAATAAGTGTGTATGAATGTTTCCCAGTGACGGGTTGCGGCTGGAAGGGCATCCGCTGCGTAAAACATATGGTGGATAAGTTGGCGGTTCATTCCGCTGTGGCGACCCCAGATTAATAAAGGGACTAAGCCGAAAAGAAAATTAATGAATGAATATATATATATAAAAACTCAATAATAATAATAATAGGTGGTTTATGAGGACTATTATGCGAATGTGAAAATCAATATGAATAAACCACACAATCTCATTCTTACAAAAATGGAAGATTTTAGGAAAATGTAATAATCCAGCACATTAGCTGAAACTTATGAGATGTTAATAATTCATATGGATAAGCCAATAATCTGGCAATAAGAAAAAGAGTTACAAATGCAAAATGTTTTTTAAATTGACAAGAATCTTACAATATTTAAAAGTATTAAATTATATTATAATAGTTTTTTTATATTTTGAATCTTTTATAATAAAACTAATTTATTCTTTAAATAAACATTTTTTTCCGACTATACATTTCTATTTTCTCATCATTCTTTGTAATTACCTTCATGATTTATTACTTTGTTTACAACATGAGATCAGTGAATCAAAATTCCTTATACAGTATATCTTAGAATGAAATGCAAAGATTTTGCAACTGTGGTTATACCCAGTTCTTTATAAGTTTGAAAAACATATTTATGGTCTACAGCTCATGATTCTACGTTTTATGTTGTGCTCTTTCTGGTACATGCATACATTTTGGTACATCTGTACTGTACTGGTTTTATCTTTAGGTCTGTAGTTTAGGACAATTTTGTTGCTGAATAAAAGAGAAAAAGAAAAAAAAACATTTCTACCTATTCTAGGCCTATGAAAACTTTAATGGCCCAGTATTTCTTAACCTGTGCTGTAATCCGATTTCACTTTATATTGAATACATAACAGCTGCAAAAGTACTTTAGTACCACATCAGACATTCCAGACCTTAGTCATGCTGCTCATTCAGCTCACTGTGTTTCCATCTACACCCCATTTTATGGTGTGGTACTTTTCACTTTTTTTTTGTCAGTGTTTTAATTGAATTAACTACCAGTTTTATTATCATAAGGCAGTTTAATATGTAGAAAAGGGTTTTATTTTTTCCAAACATTTTAGAAGCAAAAGCACGGGGACATCACTAGACACCTGCACTAAATCATGTGGGGAAAATGTGTATGTGGTGTAATGTAATCTTTAAATACTGACATTTTTTTTCAACTAGAAATCAATTTTGTGACATTAGAAATGTATTATAATCCACATAGTTAGTGTATATATTACAGTGATGAAACTGAGAGTTGTTTTCACATTATATTTTTAATTTTGAGGTGAAAAATGATCCTGACGTTTTTGGTAATAAAAAAAACTATGTATACAAAAATATGTTGAGTTCTAGTCATCCAGGCACTAAAAGAAAAACCACTAAATAAATAAAGAGTACTATTGCAGTATTACATTGATGACATCACATTGGTGACAACATGGTACTGTTTCGTTATTCATTTACCATTTTTACATAGAACAATGATCTTCAAAATATTATTTAACCATTGTATTGTCCAAAGAACCATGGTATTATCATGGTACCTACGTTTTTGTATTTACCGGTAGTTTTTAAAATGAAGGATACTGAAGCATTTTAATTGTCACAATACTGAGAAATCATAATCTTATTCAACATGAGAGCTGCACAAACTCAGTGCAACACCATTAGCTTTAATTTGCCCCATTTCTATGAGGAAGGTCTTTCTGTGGAAGGAACACAATGTTGATGTCTTCTGTTGCCATGGTGACCACGGTGATGCTCATTTTGGAAGCTCTTCAATGATCACCCTGGACACAGAGTTCCATCCTGTAGACGCATCACCACGAGGGTAATCGGCACAAGTGCCCACCCATATTCCAACATCCACCAGACCAGCATGAATGCCCTCACAGAGCCCCTCCACTGAGATAGAGGGGGAAAAAAACATTAAAACATGTCTATCAATACTGTAGATATACGTGATATATGGTGGTGATCAAAATTAGAAAATGATTTCTAAACACTATTGCAGGTGTCACAAGCACAACTCTAAACATTAAGACACAACTGGCCCTCATTTGATTGGCTTCAGCGCATCTTCATCCAGAAGACATCACTATTCTCTCACAGGATATCAAAAAATTGTTGACACTAAAAAACTTACTGCACCGCCTACAATTTTTTGTCTTGACAATATATTTTGATGTTAACATAACTGGAGAAACCAAAGACTTGCTTTACATCTTGTAAAGGGGCATAATATGAGTCCTTTAATTGTCAAGTTGACAACAATTATTTCCTAGTTTATTTAATCTCTCTCACTGCTCTCCTGTGATCTTGATCAGCTCTTCTTCCAGTCTCTTCTAGAATGCTGACTCTACTGGGTTTCTTAGCCATAACTTTGTCACCAAGGATTTTCCTGAGATTTGTAATCAGGTTTAGATCAGGACTCTGGACTGCCATTTCATTATTCCAATATTTTCATCTTCAAAGAAAAGCTTCACCCATTTTGCTGTGTGTCAGTGTTCAATGTCCTCCAGGAAAATTGCTGGCCAGTAGTGTGGTGAATGCAGGAAAGGAACCACATCTTGCTGAAGCACCTTTCACTTCTTTACACACTTTGAGTTCAGTCTTTGTTTACTATTAAACCAAATGATTAAACTTGATTTCATCACTAAACAGAATTGTTGGATCATTTCTCTGTCCATGCAAAATGCTCCTCAGCAAAGGTCGGTCTGGCCTTTTTATTCTTTCTGCTGATGAGAAGTTTGTCACTGTGGGCTTTCAGTCCAAATTGCAGAGAAAATCCTTATACTGTTCAGCACTGAACTGGAGAGCAATTCCTGCAGCAAAGCTGAACAAATTTCATTTGTCTTTGTGGACGACCAGCCTTTTTTGGAAACCTGAATTAGTTAGTGACTTTTGTAAAGAAGGAACATTCTCTTGCTTTGGCTGAAAGCATCATGGACAACCTGTTGTTGAAGGGTTTCGGTCAGTTAATAATGGCTCACCATCTTGCATATACAGTGAAAACTGAAAAGTCAGGGTGCCAATTAAATCTTTAAATGTCTATGTATTGTTATATATATTGACATAACTATGGTTGTCTGTCTATCTGTTTTATTTGTGAGGTCAGTTCAGTTTTGCTAAATGAGTTCAAATGTTATTTAACTCAAATCCCTGTATGTGAGATACGACTGTTAAACAGTGATGATCTGTTGATCATGAGTAAGTGTAGAGTGAATTCTGGGATGTGAGGTGGTGAGAAACCACACAGAGCTCTCGAATTCCTCTGGTCTCTCTATAATTGCAGCATAGATGCTTATGAAAACTGCCAAACTCCATTCAACCACACAAAAGAACAGTCAGAGAGACCCATGAGATAAAGATATCTCCACAAGAGTCCATCTCGGCTTTCCAAAAATACAATGCACAAGTCTTATGTATACAACAGTGGATTATTGTTTTGAAAGAATGTTTTTTTTTTTTTCAAAAGCAATTTCATTTTTAAACAGTTCTGATGATGAGAATATGTTGTATAGATTGAACTGGACAATCCATTAAACATGTAAAAATATATATTTTTCTAAATACATAATGTAAATATGTACATTTTAATAGGAAGTATATTTTGTGACTCCATTTATGTCTGCTGTGTACCATATTTCAGAAACCACAAAGACATAAATAGATGTGAAATGTATCTCCATAATTGCAGAGCATGTGATTCACACATGCAGCCATAAACAAGCATTATAGTTAACAATCTTTTTATAGCATTAAGAATATATGAAAGCATAAACATAAGACTAAAGCGAATAAATGTGAAATCGTATTAATCGTTTAAATGCTATTTAAAAACAATTCTATTCCACAGATGTATTTTAACAACATATCAGTGGAGTTTTTTTGTTAATTTGACTCTTTACGCTTTGTATTAACTTTTTATTCTTTGTAAATCTAATTGATCTAATTGCATGGTACTGTACCTGTGGATGTTCTATGGATGTTGATGGTGGAGTTGAGTTCAGGGCTACCCTGGTCTAGGTAAACGATGGATTCTATGGGTAACGGTCCAGTGCACTCAGCCCCATTAAAGGTGAAGTACCAGCGCTGGCAGCAGGCTGTCTTACACTTGAGTCTGAGAGAACCACTGAACAGCACACGCAGAGCACTGTCTGAACGCTGCTTGGTGAACGTGCACTCCTGAAACAGAGAAAATACAGGTAATAGTCGGGGTAAACCATATTAAATTGTGTGCTGGATGGATGATGATTTGCAGGTCAAAATCTAGAATTCTAATAATTAAATAAAAAAAATATTATAATTAATATGATTTTAGTGTACGAAATCATGTATTTAATTTTACAGTAAAGAAACTTCCATGTTTTATTCTACAAAATAAACTGCATAATATAGTATAACACTCCCTTCTGATTATTATAGCTTTAAATAGTTTTGAAAAGGCTAATAAACGTCTAAACAGGAATCCAGAGGATCATTTCAGGGACAATAAATGTCACACTTAACAGAAAACTCATTCAATCTCTACTCTATTTCACAGCCGCATCATGTTAATATTTATAAACTATTACAACACATACTTTCAGGGAAACTGTGTTTAAATGAATACTGATTTATACATAATTCTTGGAAAAGAGCATAATGGTCATATGCCTCTTTTTAGCCTTTTACTTTGCTGATTGTATTTTAAAATTGATCAAAGTTTTGCAATATTAAAAATTGCCTAAGTAGTGGTAATGAAAACAATATGGTTCGCAAATCACAACACAGAGTCAATTCAGCAAACATTTAATCGACCTGATATTGTTTTAAACCTGTAGGTGTTTAGGTCAATTTCTAAAAACATTTGAAGAGATTTTTAAGAGATTTTTGTCTCTCGAGATAAAGTCTATTGCCCCAAAATAAAAAGATCCAAAAAGATCATTAAAGCTTCATAAAAATAATCAGTGGAGCAGTCTAGTCTTAATGTTTGCTAATAAAAATAGCATTAGCATGAGACAAGATTCAACTTAGTTTCTGAACACTTGACAATTTAAAACATTGTTGTGTTTGTCTTTAAAAAATAATAATAAATATATATATATTTATATATAAATTTATCATTCATAAATATTTTCACTGATTTGCCTCACTTTTAGCAAATAACTTTTAGCCTATTCTTCTAGCCTTTTCCAGCAAATAATCAAAGAAAATACTATGTATGTTATGTCTATGTTATTGCAATGTTATCAGCAAATCAATGTTGTGTTGATGCAATTAATCGCAAAACTGAGTGTCCATGAAAAGAGTGTAGATTAAAAATTCTTTACTTTGGGGAAATTTTTACTCTTTTATTAAGAATATAAATACTTACCGCGATTTTGCCCAGATCAATGCCATAATTTAAAGAATTCCAAGCACACTGTTTAAAGTTGGGCTTCCAGGGTTCCTCAAACCTCTCCGTCACACATTCTCCTTTCTCGCCTTTAAGCCCGTCTCGCCCAGGGATTCCTGGTGTTCCTGGAATGCCATTTATCCCTGGATTCCCATCTCTGCCCTGTACTCCAGGGACACCCTGCATGCATGTCTGGTACTAATGACAAAAACATAGACAAGGGGCATGAAACCAGTTCATTACTTGTCAGAGAGTTTTTGCCTTGTTAAAGAAGGCCAATGATTCACTATGATGCACAGACTGCTGTGGGTGGGAAAGGACCATGACCGTGTGAGATGGACATGATTGTGGCAAAATGGGAAAAACAATGAAAACATAAAATTGGATTAAATTGACTTGTGTAAAATCCCCTGACCACAGTCACAGCCTGTTTACTTCATTTATGCTCTGACAAAGCAATAGCAGTATCAG
>CAIGQW010000415.1:1043542-1061743 GCA_903798125.1 Danio choprae | reverse complement strand
ACTGACCCCAGGTTTGTACACTGAATTCAGAACCAACAAACAAATTTGACAAATTTTCCTAATATCATGCACATCATGTTTCAGTATGAGGTTTTATGTGATCACGTTCTCATTGTTTTAATCGTGTTCTTTGTTTCTGCTTGAATACTGTTAATAACATTAGCTGTTACATTTCTGCCATATGGAAATTAGCATGACAGCTGTGAAAACAGCTATATATCAAAAGTTAAGAATCCACACTGAAGTTAAAGATTTTTCAAACACTTTAAATGAACTTCATTTATAACCATATCTTAAGAAAGAACATAATAAAAATGCTGGGGTGGAACACTTTCTGATGTAGTCTGAACAAGGTTGTTGCAATCTTGTCATTATGAGTTGTCTAGATTTAAGAAGATTTGATAACCATGTACCTTGGGTATTTAAATTGGTACATCAAAGTGAAGCCCGCTGGGGAAGAGGTGACTGTGTGCATGTGCTGTGTATTAATAAAATGTACATAATGTTATGCATAGGCTGGGATTTAGCTAAATGTTTAGCAAAAAAAATAAATAAAATAAATAAATGTTACACCCACACTTACAAAGCACTTTTTTGGTATAAGCTCATTGTAAACTCTAATATTTTTTACTCTTATATGTGGAGATTAGATACGTACTCATTTAGAGACAAGAAACTCTTGGGGCTCTATTTTAACGGCCAGCTAGTGAAGTGCTGTGCAGGTAAACCTCACTCTCCTTATCTCAAAAAAAGTTGCTCTAGTGTAGTCTGCAGTGTTTCTCAACCACGTTCCTGTAGGACCACCAACACTGCATGTTTTGGATGTGTCCTTTGTCTGTCACACCCATTACAGGTCTCTTAGTTTCTGCTAATAAGCTGATGATCTAAACCTGGTGTTTGGTTAATCTGGTGTTTGGTTAAGGAGACATGGAAAATGTGCAGAGCTGGTGGTCCTCCAGGAACGTTGTTGAGAAACACTGCTGTAGTGACAGATGCTAGTGGCCTGCTGTTATATACCTCCTTGTTAGAGCATTTGCCTCCCATGCAAAGAATCACCAGTTCAATCCCAGCTCTGAGTGAGTAGCTGGTGTAAAACCGGTGGGTTGCATTGGTGCCGTGACCCAGAAGAGAGTGAGGTTTAGCCCTAGTTCACACTACATGACTTTAAACATCCGCAGAATTATGTGCCGTTCAGACTACATGACTTGATTTTGTGTTAAATTGCTGTTTTTTTCCACACAACACTACATGAATGATCCACAAGAGGGAGTCACACACTACATGGTCTGACAACAACTCTTTCACCCAACAGTTCTGCTCAGCCCCCAAACCACAGCCAATTAAATGTTGAGGGTGGAGCCGTCAGAAAGAGCTGAACACTATTGGCTGATGTGTGATGATGACATCACTGACACACAGCGTTTGAAATCTCTCTAAAAGTGTTCAAGTGAGCATGTGAAACCATCATCAATCAGCTGATGTCAGCATATTGATCGCTCATATATTTGCATGGTTTAGCGAATAAATGTGGCTTTAATATGCTCTCATGTCCGTGTAAACGTAGGGTGAAGCAAGTACATCAATAACCATTCTGTCCAAACACAGACCTTTCTGTTTTTGCTCCTGAACACAATGGCTATTTAGCTCATGACTTGCTCTCTCATTGGCTGCAGCTAATCACTACATCTGACCCCATGTGGGGAAAACAGTCAGAGTGCAGGCACATGGTCTTAAAGGATTATACTTATTCTCTTAATAACCATAATAATAACTTCTAGTAATAAAAACCAATCAGTCACTCATCTCCCATTGTTTTTAAGAGCTAGTTGCATTCACGCAATGGCAGATTCACTGTTTTCGAGGAAATAGATTTGCCTTTGCATGAGGTTAATGCGAGCGAGCACATCGTCTATGGTATGAGCCAGATTCCATCAAAGCACACTGAGGCAAAAAAGGCATTGAAGGAGGTAGTGGTTTTTATAATGATGTAGACAATAGTAATCTTTTACATTTTATTCCTTACATTTTTCATATATAAAGATGTTTGTTTGTGCTACTGTTCATCCCTGTATGTGTAATATGCAACGTGTACACCCGAAGTGGACCCGCCTATAGGTACATATACCTTCTTGTAGTTTTTAGTCATTTTAGACCAAAACAGTTTTCAAAAACAACACAAAAGCAGGTTTTCTTTGGTAATCATAGATTTACTTTCATTCTCCTCTTCCTTTTTAAAACTCAAGTCATGTTTAAATGACTATTATGTCTTTCTTTTCTTTTTCAATCTTTTATAACCTGTTTTAACACATTTTAATCTGTTTTTATCTGTTTTCATATTATTTGTTTTTTATTTTTTATACTTGTCTCTTTTATTCCTGTTTATGTAAAGCACTTTGAATTACCACTGTGTATGAAATGTGCTATATAAATAAACTTGCCTTGCCTTGCCTTAACCTTAAATATATAATTTATTTATGCACACTAAAAAAATGCGTTTCTTATATTTCATCGTATTTCAAGTAAATACTGAAGAACTCTAAAATCAAGACATGACTTCTTCAAGAAATTTAAATAAGATATTTAGTCTTATTAAAACAGACACTGTCTTAACAGCTTGGAAAGGACCAACATATTATACAGGTGGTCATAATACTATGGCTAAAATGGCTGACTACGTTTGCCAGTGATGCATAAACTTGTGCTGCATGCAGTTGAGACTGCTGTCATACTTCATCTGAAATTATCAAGATGATTTTAAGCAGTGCATAATGTATATGTTTACAGAACTAGAAATTTGCTTTATGTATGCCCTTAAAACAAGCAAATGCAATTTTCAAACATTAAAAGATATTGTCCATGTGATACTGATCTTGCATCCAACATTTTAAAAGAGGCACATTTTTATATTACATTTCCTTAAGCAACCAGCAGTGCTTCTGCCAGAACAGAACAGCTCTGTCCAGCTTCATGACTCATGTGTATTTGGTAGTTTTGTTATGAAATCTAAAAAATGAAACCTACCGTAACCATTCTATGAAAGCCTGTAGAGTGATTGTTGTGTGAAGGACTTAGGACATTTTGCAGGAAGAGCAAAAATATATGACGTCTACTCATGATAATGCTGAAAAAGCTATTCTGATACAGTAATGCCTATATAGCAAAAGGCATTAATTCAATCTGTGATCTCACATAGCCAGATCTATAATCTATAGTCTCAAAAAATCAACATATCATGTTTACCAGTCAACTTGAATTATATTTAGTGTAAGCAATGGCAGGCCATGCATTTCACACCTAGGTCTAGAGATCAGTAACTCTACACCCAGTATAGACAAACATCTTGAGTTTTTGACACACTAGTGTTGAAACTAGTGTTTCAGAGCATGGCTCAAAATAAAGTTGTCGTGTGACCAGTGGAAAGAAAAATGTTACCTCACTGAAGCGTCATGCCTGGCTCAAACACAAAGCACGCTGATTATGTCTGATATACTTTGCAATCCATCTATTGCTGTGTAATTCAGTATTTATATTTATCATATGGCTGCACGGTGGCGCAGTGGGTAGACGTAGATTGGTTTGTGCTAGAGAAAAGAAGTGAAGTTTATTTATAAACTAATTTCGAGAGGATCACGTGCTTATGATTGCTGCGGCTAGTCCCGCATTATCCAATTCATGATTCACCAATCAGACGATTCCTAAGCCACTATATATACCCTAAGTTTCATATCACAGCCATCTTCGTTTTGAAGAATCCCCCCTTCCACCCCTACTCCTCCTTTCCTAGATGGGTGGCACGGTGGCCCAGTGGTTAGCACTGTTGCCTCACGGCAAGAACGTCACTGGTTCTAGTCCTTACTAAGCCAGCCGATGTTTCTGTGTGGAGTTTGCACGTTCTCCCCGTGCTCACGTGGGTTTCCGCCGGGTTCCCCGGTTTCCTCCCACCGTCCAAAAACATGCAACTTAAGTTAATTGACTAATCCAACTCGGCATCATAGACATGCTCCTAGTAAGTAGTAATCTCAAGAGCAATCACTACCTGTTCATTAGCTACTACAGTAGGGGAGTTCTCGAGATCTACCTGAGCTCAAACTCCCTTCTCGCCTTGCAAACGGGAGGGAGCCCCGGGCTCGAGGATCTATGAGCTCAGGGCTCTCTCCCGGGACAGCATGCCAAACAAGCTTTATAACCAATCATCAGCTAAGTGTGAACTCTTGAATAAAGCAAGGGAAATCATTAATCTGGAAAGAATGCGTAACCAAAGGGTTGAAGAAAAATATAAAGAGTGCACACAGATATTTATAGATGGGGCAAAGATCCCAGAAACGTGAGTAACTGGATTGGAGGTAGTCATATCGGACAAAAGCATAGGAATAAATAAAAGAACATCTGACAATGTAGGGGTTTACACAGTGGAGATGCTAGCTTTGTTAGTAAAATTAAGATGGGTCGAAAAGACAGAGCAGGACAAAGTCTTGGTATGTTCAGACTCAGCATCAGTTCTTGCAAGTCTAAGGTCATTTTGTTCAAAAAGTCGACAGGATAATTTGTTTGCAGTACTCCAGTGTATAACAAGAATAGTCAGGGAAAGGAGGTGAAGTTTATGTGGGTTCCAGGTCATGTAGGAATAAGGGGAAATGAAATGGCCGATAGATTAGCAAAAAGGGCGTTAACAAAAGAAAATACAGGTTAGTAAAGCAGAGGTGAAAAGTCTAATATGGGTGAGAATAAATCAGAAGTGGGACAGAGAATGGAAAGGAAGGCATTTAAATAAACTTCAACAGGTTGTTAAACACAAAATTGTCAGTAGTGGTAAGAGAAGGAATAGTGATAACTAGATTAAGACTGGGACACTGTTTATTAAATAAAACACTTAGATTAATAAGGAAACATGAAACTGGACTGTATGAGGGCTGTAGTGAAGAGGAGTCAGTAGAACACATGATTCTAAAATGTAACAAGTATGAAGCACAGAGGGAGGAGATAAGAAATGAACTAAGGGAGATGGGGATTCAGGAAATAACCATAAAAGGATTACTGAGTGGAGAGGGTACAGACCAGAATTTTTATAAAGTCCTTGAGAGCAGCTGGTGTTTACTATAGGATATTAAAAAAATAAAAATAAAATAAAAATAGAAGTTAAAGGAAAAGAGGCTTGAGGTATGAGAAAGTGTGAAGGAGGGAAGAGGGAGGAAAAGTGATTTAGTCTGTAAACCTAATCTCTCATCCACACTCCGGAGCTGAAGGTGGCGGTACTGCACCAAAACACTGGATGCCAACCGCCGTAAAACATAAGAAGATGTCTTTGTCACTTTGTCTTGTTTCTTAGTGACAATCATTCATTCATTCATTTTCATTTCGGCTTAGTCCCTTTATTAATCTGGGGTCGCCACAGCGGAGTGAACCGCCAACTTATCCAGCATATGTTTTACGCAGCGGATGCCCTTCCAGCTGCAACCCATCTCTGGGAAACATCCATACACACCCATTCACACTCATACACTACGGACAATTTAGTCTACCCAATTCACCTATACCGCATGTCTTTGGACTTGTGGGGGAAACCGGAGCACCCGGAGGAAACCCACGCCAACACAGGGAGAACATGCAAACTCCACACAGAAACGCCAACTGACCCAGCCGAGGCTCGAACCAGCGACTTCTTGCTGTGAGGCGAACGTGCTACCCACTGCGCCACTGTGAGGCCCTTAGTGACAATCAAACATTGTGAATTATCAAAAATGCAATCAGAAGAGTTGTTGACGTGTTGCTGAAATATTTGGCATGCTAAATATCTGGACCTATCTGTGATTCAAAATCATGCTATGTGAAAATGTTCACACAGCATGATGTGACTGAAAAACACATCTTCGATGACCAACAGCCATTGAGAGAGCAGGATACAGGTCGGTGGAGAGTTTGGGGAGGAGTTATCGACCACAATATCAGAATAAATGAGCTTTACAGTAACATTATCAGGATGGACAAGACAATGGTCAAGAAAATAGCAAAACAAAACTCTGATTTCTATTTAAAAATGCAGTATATCTGGAACCACCATATCACAGTATAGAAAATCTTTCCCAAACATCTAAAACTTTAGCAAAACTGCTGCATGTGTACTTTTGGCTTTGTTGCTGTGCCGAAGCATTTCTGTTGGCATATGCTGGTTGAGCAATAATCAGATACTGTAAGATCATGATTATATTAGTTCAGAGAGTCTGCCAGCTTGGCACATTCCCTTCATATTAGTTGCACAAATTAAAGGCATTATACAACGTGCTTAAATTAGGCATTATGATATTATCTACAGCTTATGTTTGCAAAGCACACAGTGGTTTCATATTTAAAATATGACTGTGGAAAGCCAGGTAAAACACACAGACATTAGAATCGAAAGCCACAAAAATCATATAAATTTCCTGAGGGGATTTGTATGTGTCAAATTAGGATTACAAGTTGATGAATGAACAGCATTTGTGCGTGTGCTCTTTCTCCATCTTGATTTCTCATGATGAGTGGAGCAGGAAGCATGTTAATCAGCTGTTGTTTGTCACTGTCAAAATGCCCCAAGAATTCAAGATAAGGAGTATCATCTGCATAATTAAACTATATTGTTACACATGTTGTGAAGAGAATTGTAAAAATGAATGGAGTGTTAATTTGTATTTATTTTGTAATACTTTTATTAAATACTATATACTAGATGTACTACTTTATCTAGATGTACTACTATTTTGTATTGTTGCTACACTGTAAAACCTAACAGTGAAAATCACTAAATGAAATGAGTTAGTTTAACTCATAATTTTTTAAAAAGTTACTTTGACTTAGTGAAAAAGAGTTATGGTAACTTATAAACTGATCAAATTAAGCAAAACTCAAATCGAATGAGTTTTGAATTAATTAATAAAAATAAAATTGTGTTAACTTGACTCTAATGCTTTGAGTTACTTTAATTAATTTAATCTATAGCAGACAACAAAATAATATTTAAAAGAGATTACAAATAAGCACCCTTAAAAATAATGTTTTTTATTGATATCAGTGTGGGCCTCACAGTGGCGCAGTGGGTAGCACGTTCGCCTCACAGCAAGAAGGTCGCTGATCGCTGGTTCGAGCCTCGGCTGGGTCAGTTGGCGTTTCTGTGTGGAGTTTGCATGTTCTCCCTGTGTTGGCGTGGGTTTCCTCCGGGTGCTCCGGTTTCCCCCCACAAGTACAAAGACATGCGCTATAGGTGAATTGGGTAAGCTAAATTGTCCGTAGTGCATGAGTGTGAATGGGTGTGTATGGATGTTTCCCAGAGATGGGTTGCAGCTGGAAGGGCATCCGCTGCGTAAAACATATGCTGGATAAGTTGGCGGTTCATTCCGCTGTGGCGACCCCAGATTAATAAAGGGACTAAGCCAAAATGAATGAATGATATCAGTGTTTAAAAACGATTAACTCTATACAGTTCATATCTGTATCTGTGAAATTGGAAAAAAATAACACATTATATTCAGCCATATGAATGGAAAACCCAGCACATCCATCCCCCCTCCGCCCCCGCCCCCCCTCAAGATTCAAATGTAGCCATTGTGGCGCATGGCCCATCCCCTGCAGCTGCAGTGCAGGAGAGTCAGGAGAAGAGAAT
This sequence comes from Danio choprae, assembly GCA_903798125.1. NCBI lineage: Eukaryota > Metazoa > Chordata > Actinopteri > Cypriniformes > Danionidae > Danio > Danio choprae. Next base: position 1,054,110 of record CAIGQW010000415.1, on the reverse strand, counting down.
CAAAGGCTGACAAAAAATGATTCCCAGGTAAGCTCTTCGAACTGGTTCAGTATGTTTATTCTACTTTTAAACGTTTTAATGTTTTGTTGTAACATCACAGTGTTGTCAGCCAAGTTACACAGTGTAGGCTATTTCCAAGGAGAAAGACCTTTTTTCGTTTACAGAATCAAGAAAATCTAAATCTGCTCCAAACCTTATATAGCTCCTGGACAAACTAGCTTTTTGTTTTGTCTTTAAGGACAAGAATGACATCAGTGTTACCCAAACTCATGTACAAACCCACTGTACTTGAGGGAACGCTTGTCACGAAGACACACGTCATCAGAACTACATTACCAATGTTAAAGCAACATTTTTACCTTTTAGTTGACATCAGCAAAATATAAAAGGTGAAAAAGTTTACTGTAGCTCAAGAAGGTAACTAAGTACATTTAAGGACACTTGTTTTTCTTAATTTGTTTAATGTTTAATTTGTTAAATAATTAATCTGAATAAAAATCATCCAGTTTAAGAAGTTTACTTGGTACATTGTGTTGCCTTTGGAGCACCAGTAAACGTTTTCACATTTTGTGGTTGTCTGTGAGTTTCTCAGTTGTCCTCTGTATAAAAGATTGATCTCAAAATCAGATATTTACTGTTGTAAAGGTGTAAGCTGGAGGATTTAAAAATTTTATTTATTTTATTTTTTTTAGAATAGCTAACTTCTTGGCACAAAGGACTCATAAACAACTTCTTAGACAACACTTCATAAACAACAGAAACAGTTGAGGTTAATCCAATAGCACATGGTTTAAAGATTTAGGGACATGTAAACTTTTAAAAATGGTCATATTATAAGTTCATTTTTGGGGGCTAGAGTATATTTAAACATCTGATATGTGAAATTAATTATTTAAGATAATGCTAAAAACACAATTTTTATGATTGCTTTGTTAAAATATCTATTATTCTGCCAAGTCAAGAGCCGTAATTACAGCAAATAATTTGATTACACTGAAAGCACTTTTGATTGGTTGTTTGTTTTTGATACTTACAGATCGCAAGTGAGGATGACATCTTAAAGGTAAGGGTGAGAAATAGATCCTAGTATAGTATAGTAATACGTAGTTTCCCATCTCACCCTGAGACAGTCACTGACCTTTGAACTAAAAACAAGCCTTTAATGTGAATTTATTATTTTAGGCTGCACTTTGAAGATCCTAATCCAGATTTAACTTCTTCAGAATCTTTGCATCTAAATGATGGATGAACTTAAAAAGAAAAATTGTCTGTTAAGGTCATGATGTCAAGATGGCCAACTTTGTTTCAGGAAGCACAAGTAAGTTATTAGACTATGTGTCTAGATACAGATGTTGGTTTCCTGTCCTCACTGTCACTCAAAAAAAGAATGACTTTTTTGATACAGGTTTGGAACAACATGAAAGTAACTACAAAAAGTTTTGCAAAAGGTTTATTGCTTGGACGAACTACTTCTCTATGCACATTCTTGCACCGACTAATGCTTAGATATTACTTGCAGGGTAAAAACCTACTGTGAATTTTCTTATAATTGTTGCAGGAGCTTTCACCACATCACAAACCAAAATCTGCACCAAACCTTTTACAGCTCCCTGGACTAACTAGCTTTATGTTTGTCTTTATGGATAAGAATGGCATCAGTGCAATCGGGCTTGCTGACCTCCCATTCCTCAGCACACTCCATCCAAGCTTTGAGTGACAGAAGCGCTCCATCCTCTGGGATGATCACCCTCTCACTCGATGACACAAAGGACCAGATGTCCATCGCTGCATCGGAGGGTGGGCTGTGGGCTGTGCATCCGATGACAATTCAGACCCGCTTCCTCTCTTAGGGGTGGTAAGTGAGGCTCCGGATGTAGAATCTGAGAAGATGGCCAGTCTGCTTCTGTTTTGCTTGCTATGGCTGGCGCAGGTGTTGACCTAGTGGCACAAGGAAGGTTCCGACCTAGGCTTAACTTATGCACTGCAACCGACTTTGCTCTGAAAACATCAGGCTGGCTGCGAGTGCCCTGGGAATGACGATGACCACACTAGTGGTCCAGGAACGCCACCTCTGGCTAAAACCTGGAAGATATGCGTGACGTTGACAAAGTTTGTTTTCTTTACACACCCATATCCCAGGCTGGCCTGTTCGGCGACACCGAGGGGGAGTTCATCCAGGAATTCACCACGGTGAAAGAGCAGTCAAGTTGCTATCGGCGGGCTTTAAAAACCGCTCTCCCCGTCGAACCATGCATTTTGGCTGCTCCTCGCCGAGGGTGCTTGTCTGTGGCTCCAAAATCAGCTCCACCTCCCTGTCCGTTCCCCGGTTAAGCGACAGCGTCGAGCACCCCACAGACGATCACCGCCTCCCGCCTCAGGGCGCCGCTAAGTCTAGTATAGACCGCGAAGCGTCCCTCAGGTGGGCCTCGGAGGGCCAGAGACACCTGTATCATTAAATACAGCCATATGGTTACCAAATTTTATAAAGAGCAATTTCTCCTTTCTCTGGATGTGACAGTCCGAACACTGCCAGTATGGGACGCTGTGCCTTCCAGCTTGCAGGATTGGTGCTCTTCACCAAGGTCAGTCCTGTGTCCGTCCCTGTCTTGCGCAAGGAGATTGCTGTCTTCCTGGCGAAGGACGCAATCAAGCCAGTCCCTCCAGCCGAGATGAGGTATGGGCTTTTTAGTCTGTACTTCATCGTACCCTAAAAGAGCGGTGGGTTATGACCAATCCTAGTTCTGTGCGTTTTGACCCGCTGCCTTACAAGCAGCCGCTTAGAATGCTCATGCAGAAGCACATCCCCCGGTGCGTTCATCCTCAGGATTGGTCTGCAGCGATAGACCTGAAGATCACATATGTTCATGTCTCAATTTTCCCACGCCACCAGCAGTTTTGCGGTTTGCGTGCGATGGTCGAGCATGGTATAACACAGTCCTCCCTTCTGGGCTCTCCCTGTCTCTGCGGGTTTTTCCAAACTTGCGGAGGATGCCCTAATGCCCCTTCGGCTCGCGAGCATCTGCATACTCAATTATCTCGACAACTGGCTTTTTTTTATTAGTTCACGCGGGATCAAATGGACAAGAAATGTCACTAAGCTTCAGTAGTCTGGAGCTACATAGTTTTTTGCAAAACCCAAACAAAACAGAGCAACGTGCACTGCAAACTGCACAGATGACTGTGCCATCAAAAACTGGCAACACCACAAACCTGTTTCATCATTTAAAACAATGCCACCCTTATGAAGATGCTAAGAAATTACAGACCCAAACAAGTGTTGGTAAATGTGGACCATCTACAAGCATCAGCGCAACTACCCAGCAGAGTCTCATGCCCTCATTTTCGAAAGCCCTGCCTTACGAGAAAATTTTTTTTTAAATACACTATAACAGACCACACAATCTCAATAAACACTTGATGCTTGCTGTAAACTAAAGGCTGCATCATTTGAGGGCATTTGTTATGACATTGATAGCATTTTTAAAAATGTATATTTTCCTGCAAGTTTGACGCAAGCAAAGTAAATTGTGGCCAGTTTTACTTATTAAACACACAACTCGAGATGGAGCAAATGAAAGGACATCATTACCGAGGAGAAATCAGATGCTCAAGACAAAATCTTTAAAATAATAACATTTTAAAAATGCAGCAAATATATGGCAGACTTTTGTGATAAACCAGCATTCATTCATTCATTTTCATTTCGGCTTAGTCCCTTTATTAATCTGGGATCTCCATAGCGGAATGAACCACCAACTTATCCAGCATATGTTTTACGCAGCGGATGCCCTTCCAGCTGCAACCCATCTCTGGGAAACATCCATACACACCCATTCACACTCATACATTATGGACAATTTAGCTTACCCAATTCACCTATACCACGTCTTCGGACTTGTGGGGGAAACCGGAGCACCCGGAGGAAACCCACACCAACACGGGGAGAACATGCAAACTCCACACAGAAATGCCAACTGATAAACCAGCAGTGGATCATTAATTAAATCCTTATTTTCCACAGAGCGAAACATCATCCACCCGCACAGTTAGATGGGCACAAACAAAAGATCTTTTTTAAACGAATTTCATTTTGTATAATTGTATCTTCATTTTTTATGTATTTTTGATGTACAACATAAACAAAAACGAATAACACCTGAGGTGAAGCGCTTCAAAACAAGTCAGCTATATATGCTTTAGCGCCATTTAGCACCAAAACAATCCATTAAACTGTTTTCACGGTTTCAATTTAATTAATTGAATCTAGCGGTTTGAATGGGCCAGGACAGTCTTTACAAACTATTAGCAGCACTGAAAGTATTCCTAGATTAACTTGGAAGAATTAACTTGGTCAGAAGGATGAGAGAACTCAGAAACTCGTTGAGTGAATGGAGATGCTCCCCGCATGTCGGCCGTGATGCACGATTTTTAAAATGAGAGTCTGCAGAGGCCTATTTTTGCCAGCCACTTGATTATGTAATGCATAAAGTCGTGGACGCGTCTCCCAGCGCAAAGCATAACTTAACCTTTAAACGTCCATGCTTAATCAGTCATCGATAAGGTCTACCGATTAAAGGGTTATTGACAATATATCATCAAGTAATGGTTAGCATCCCTAAATAAAATATATAAAAGGATATTTCACCCTAATTTCACCATACTCATTATTAAAAGAATAAGTTCATCCAAAACTGAAAATTCTGTCACCATTAACTCACCTTTTCTTGTTCCAAAACTGTTTTACTTTTTTCTGATGTTGAACAATAATATACAATAACTTGTAGTAATGTCTTTGGTTCTTGAAAACTTGAACAGTAAATGCTGAAAAATTATTAAGATTGTTCTTTTGTTTATTATTTATATTCATTCATTCATTTTCATTTCGGCTTAGTCCCTTTATTAATCTGGGGTCGCCACAGCGGAATGAACCGCCAACTTATCCAGCATATGTTTTACGCAGCGGATGCCCTTCCAGCTGCAACCCATCTCTGGGAAACATCCATACACACCCATTCACACTCATATATATATATATATATATATATATTGTCAGACAACTAAACATTTCACAAAATGTGTTAAATCAGTTGCACAAAGGGACTGGCATGCTGAAAATCCTTTAAAAGCAATTGATATAAAGATTTGACAATTTGTTTTGCCATATCGCCCAGCCCTATGTTCAGGTAATTGAACGAATTAAGTCCAAACAACTGTATAGCTACTCAAATGGTTTGAGGAAACCAATTGCGGCAAACCATTTAAGTTGACTAACTTTAATCTGAGTTCAGTCAACTTTTAACAATTTGATGCAATCGGTTTCCTCAAACCGTTTGAGTAGCTAAACCAGGGGTGTCAAACTCATTTTAGCTCAGGGGCCACATGGAGGAAAATCTATTCCCAAGTGGGCCAGACTGGTAAAATCATGGTATATATAACTTAAAAACAACAACTTCAGATTGTTTTCTTTGTTTTAATATGATCTACATAAAACAAAGCTGGAGCCTGAGGACAACATGATCTCAGGGCAATTCGTAACTTTTTGATTTAGTGGCTAATTCATATGAATTTGTGAGTCTCGTTCGTACAATTTAGTGCGATTTGCTTATCCACCAATGACGGTTGGCTTTAAGGGAGTGGTTGGGTGCCACGTATTCTTTTTTATATTGTACATTTTTGTACAAATTAGCCACTAAACTGACAAAACCTGAAATTCCTTGTGAGAACACCTTAGTGTGGCATGGCAGGGCATAAATGTAGTCTTTCTCTCTGAGAAGGCTGTTAAACTGACACAGATTCAGGCTTCTGGATCGGATGAAATTAACAGTTTGCAATTGGAACAGCAGTTTCTTTTATTGAAAAATTACAGCTCATTTTTATACTTTACAGAATCATCTCGTGGGCCGGATTAAACCCGTTTGTGGGCCTGATCCGGCCCGCGGATCAGGGCGTACGTTTGACACCCCTGAGCTAAACAGTTGTTTAACTTAAATCGTTTAAGTTAACTGAACTCAAACATTTTAAGTTCAGTTATCAAATCTGTATAAGTTACTAATACACTAAATGTTTGACGATATGAACTCAAATAATATAAGTGCATATGATTTAATATATATACATTTACAGTACTCAAACCATTTGGTTTCAGAACTTAAACGGTTTGCTGCAATCGGTTTCCTCAAATGGTTTGAGTTAACTTAACTTATCCGGTTTTACAGTGTAAGAAATCTAATAATTGAAAACTCTACCAAGTCTGGAAACTTGTTTGAGTGAGTAAAAGCAGTTTCTTGTGCAGTTACGACCAATGTTTGCTGTATTTTTGTTGCACTGTTATTTCTAACTGATGGTACAGCCCAATCTGCTATTGGACCAAGGCATGACATTTGTAAATGATCTGCCAGTAGTGCATGGGGGCTCATTTCTGGTGTAACCGCGGCGGGGTTGAGAGCTCTTAGATTTCCCTTCCGGCTGTCAAACAAACATAGATTAATTGTGATGTGTATGGGTGCTTGACGTGTGCTTGAAAACATTTTGTAAAATTTTAGAGTGTAGGGGTGGCCTGCCTAATTATTTTAATTATCAGCTTGACTTTGTTTATCTTAAGGGAGTTAAGTATGCATCCTGTATTTTCTTTTGTATATTTATAGGTAATTTCGTTTATTTTCCTTTTGCAGTTTCCTGTTGTTTTGGTATGGAGCCACCCTGACCAGATGCTCTAAAATATGCAAAAAGTCCAGCAAATTACGTCAAGTGAGTGTGAATGTTTGGTTGTCAACAAAAGGGAATAGTTGTTGGGGGTATCTAACACCACAACCCATGTTTTTTATTATTATTTATTATGCCCTTTAGTGATAAATTTCTCCCCTAGACTCAATGTGAAATACTTGTTCAAAGTGATATTTGCCATGTTCCAGATTCATGTCAAGTTTTTCATTTCCTGAAACTTAGATCACTGGCATGAAATGCCTGCATAGCGGTATGTTTAAAACACTGCAAGGGGTTGACAAATAACCGTAGTTCATCAAACAGGTTCTCCTCCAATGGACCATAGTCAAATGTTTACTGGAAGCCAAATGGCCTGACATCAACTCACATTTAAAAATGCTGGCTAATTGTAAATTCATTAAGATCCACATTGGCACTAATGATGGTTGACTTTGTCAGTCAGTGATCACTAAAAATAGCAGGTGTGCAAATGTCAGACACTTGTAATAAGCTCCAAATGGCAGAACATGAAATGAAATAATATACAGTTGAGAAAAAACTACAAAACAACTTATAATTCATAAAATGCAAGGTCACTACTAGTCCTATTTGATTTGAGTTTAACAGGAGTGAAGGAGCACTTTTTCAAAGTGTATTTTAGGAGTTATGTGTATTCTAAAGCTCAGTATAAAAGAGATGTTTGAGAAAAAAAAACACTTATCAAATTTAGAGAACACTTTCAGATTCCTCACTATTGGTGTTGAGTTAAAGGGACAAGCCTTTCATCTACAGCAAGAGAAGTTGATCATTCTAAATCTGTCATTTTTAGAATATTGCATTTTTATATATTATTGCAATATAACTAATATAGTCACTCAAAAAGTAGAAGAAGACAGGATAATACATAATATTGTTGGGAAAGCAGTTCAATGCTGCAGCTGCTGAACAAGGCAAGTACTATTTCATTATATAGTAGTAAACGTTGGTGTTGTAGTTTTTCATCACACTGAAGCAAGACTGAAACCAAAGCGTGTAAAGAAGTGTGAAATGTGGAGGAGGTAGCATAGGTTTGGTGGTGTTTTCTACAGCAGGAATTGTGACTCCTATAAAGCTGGTGTACATGGTGAACACCAATAGTTATCAGAAGCTCCTTTAGCAACATGTGATTCCTTCAATGCATTCATCACCCAATCAGCCAGCAGTTTACCTGCAAGACAATGAGTCCCATCGCACACCAAATTGAGAAAAGCAGTGCCTCAAAGCTGAAAATATATTTTTTTTTAAATGAAAGGGCCAGCTCAGAGTCCTGATCTAAACCTTGTGAAAAAATTCTTAGTGACAATAACTGTGGATCACAGTTATTCACAGCAGAGATCACAGCAGAGCATTGTAAGAAAATGGTGATGTGCCAAAGTCCAGCAAAGGTGCTGATCTTCAATCCAAACCAAAGTCCTGAACATTTCCTAAGCATTTCTGACTGCTGTATCTCAGAAATTTTATTTGCAATCTTTCTTGCTATAATCATTGATGTTCTCTAGTTTTGATCACTGTTGTTCAGAAAGGGTATTTGTTGAACTGCCTTGGTTATTTGTATATGTTTGAGTTATCTTCAATTTGGAATGGTTTAGACAGGGGTGGCCAAACTCATCCTGGAGTGCATGTTGTACAGTTTGAAATCACTCATATACTCCTTATTTGCTATTGCCTACACTAGTCTTTTAATATAGCCACCTTAACAGCATTAATGAAAGCTGCTGCTTTTGCACAGTTTGTGATTGCTGTTTAATAGTCATTTAAAAATCAGCTAAACTGGCAGTTCTTTTAATAATGAAACTATTTATCTTGAACCCTCTCATGGAAACTACCTCAGTATAAAGAAAGTTATAACTGGACCAGCTGTTCAGAAAATAAATAGATGGATGATTGCTTTAGGCACAATCTTCTAGCGAGACACAAGAATTCATTTAGCTATTCAACTCTCACAGTGCTTTAAGGCTATAATTTAGCTGCTGAGATTACATGCACTATGGTTTTGGACACCAATACAAATGTCTGTCCCCTCAAATGGAGTCAGTCATGTTACAAAAGTCAGTAAATTCTTATCATATCAGTGATCTAAACATCTCAATACAGATACTGTGTCTGTTCCCCTCCCAAACCAAATAAAGCATGATAATTGAATTAATGTTTAACAAATAAAAAAACATACAGTACAACCAATAACGAAATGATCAAGCTTGACTTTCTTTATATTATATTTATTTCTATAAAGAAGAAAGAAAGAAAGAAAGAAAGAAAGAAACAGTAAATTACCTGATTATGACCACTTCATTACATGTTCTTGACAGAAACTTGACTAAAATAAGATGCACATATCATTTTTAATACCTCAAAGATTATTGTTGTTATAACTACTGAAGATTGTATTAAATAGACAATGGAGCAAAATAAAAAAATGACACATTCCAGTGCTGTTATATTATATGTAAATATCTGTTCATGCTCATATTTGAACTTTTTTTGTTTTTGTATCCTGACAGCTCCTATAGGGTTTTTGTTATATAAACTGTCTGGTCTGGCCACAGATTTTTGTTTGACAATGGGAAAAGTTTTGATTTAATTTGTTTCCTGATACCAAGAGTTTGGCATTGGTCAGGAATCTACTACTGAGTCAGTTTATTTTGCTTATGTTATGAGTTGTGTTTTCCCCCCAAATAGTACTTCATAACTTTACTTTTTAGTTACTTAAACAGCATGTTATATGGTTTTGTGAGCATTATATTACACAAATTAATTGTATAGGACAAAGTATTGAATCAGTTGGTGTCACTTTTTTGTCATCTTTCCTCAAGTATTTTCTTAACGAGTCTTATATTAAGTTAAACAGTGACAAAAACAAAAAATTTTTTTAATTTTTTACATTTGATTACATTTTATTCTTTACATTTTCAGAAATGTACATGTTCATGCACATGTTAAAATAACAAAATATGCATTTTTATAAGGGTTGGTTCACAGTCTTGCAGACTATCAGCAATGAACTAACAGGATTATCACTTAATAACATTTTAAATTAAAAACTTTTGATTAAATATTAGCAGCTTATGCACTTTGCAGTCATGTGCCCCTTAGGCAGTCGTGATGCCTGATTACAGGATTAATCTTAAGCAGGTCCTACACTAATCCGGATAGATTTGAAAGCGGCATTTCCATTTACATGGGTATTTTCAAATGTTTTCCACATTGAAAAGTTTGAAAACTCTTATGTCTAATTTGGGAAGAACTGCAATCTGATATATGTACAAACTGACATAGTATTCATATACCAAGAATGTAGATCTATACATTTTGTTTGATGATATGACACAATATAACACTTTGTTCAAAAGTGAGCTCAGAATATAGACAAAACACTCATGATCATTGTCTAGCCACACTACAAAAAATGATCAAATTTGCTTTACCTTATAAAGTGAGTAAACTTGTTGTTTTAAAACCTATTAGTTGAATTTACTTGAAAAAGTGAGTATATCTGCATTGCTTTAAAATCAATTAAATGACTTTACTTTTAAAAAGCGAGGAAACCCTGCCTTAAAATTAAATACATCATAACTGTAATTAAGTTAAATCACTTAACAGTTCAATGTTACACTGACAAATAAAAGCCACAAACCGGAAGAGTTTATTTAGTGTTTTGCTGTTGTTGTTGGCGGCATGGTGGTTCAGTGGTTAGCACTGTGGTCTTACAGCAAGAAGGTTGCTGGTTTATGTCCCTGCTGGGCCAGTTGCGATTTCTGTGTGGAGTTTGCATGTTCTCCTCGTGTTGGTGTGGGTTTCCTCTGGGTGCTCCGGTTTCCTCCACAGTC
>CAIGQW010000415.1:999393-1012142 GCA_903798125.1 Danio choprae | reverse complement strand
TCAGGGAAGTGATTCCTTTAACTCTGTTGTTCAGTATTGAACTGTTGCTAGCACCTCGGTGCGAAGACTCTCTGTGTTTCAATAAACACTGTTTAAGATATCTCTGTCTTCTGTGATCCGTGACAGGATACCAGACCCGCAAAACTCTCCCGAAGTATGGATGGTCTCACTAATACTTCCGGGATCGCCGCTGATTCTCACCCGGAAGCAGCGGCGTTGAGCCAGCAGTCGACGAATCCTCCGATTAACCCGCTCACTATGTCGAGCTCCGCTCTTTCTCGTCCAGCCAGTTATACTGGAGAACCTAATACCTGTGCGGGATTCATACTGCAATGCTCTCTATACATAGAGACCAACACTACCTCATTTCCCAACGAAATCTCCAAGATCGCCTTCGTCATCTCTCTCCTCAACGGACGAGCACTACAATGGGCCAACGCCCTCTGGGACGCCAACAACCCCGTATTTCACTCCTATCACTCCTTCACCCAGCACTTTAAAGAAGTTTTTGGCACTGCACTTACCTCACTCTCAGTACACGATGAACTCATCTCCCTCACCCAAGGAACACTCACCATACATGAATACACCCTGCAATTCCGCACTCTCGCCGCCAGTAGTGGGTGGAATTAAGTTGCATTGTTAGCCGCTTACCGGCAGGGATTAACACCCAACATTCGCCAGCATATGGTCATTTATGATGATAACGCGGATCTTGAGGTGTTCATCCGGAAGGCGATCAATGTGTCTCAACATCTCAACGCTTGTTCCACCCCTACTGTTCACCACTCAGCGCCATCTCCTCCTCACTCTTCACCATCACTCACCACCGTTGGAATTCCCCGTCTTCATCCTTCCTCCTCCTCTCCATCCAGCTCAGAAGAGCCCATGATGACGGACGCCTACCACCTCACCTCCGCTGAACGTCACAGACGACTCCATCTTCGGCTCTGTTTGTACTGCGGTGAAGCGTCACATTCCATCTCAGGCTGTCCAGTCCGTCCTCCTCGTCCAATGGTGAGTGCCTGCTCCATCACTCCATCGATTTGTACCATTCCTCATTTACAAGCCATCTTAACTGTGAACTCTTGTGATTTTCCCATTAATGTGCTGGTGGATTCCGGAGCCGCTGGAAATTTCATCTCTACAAACTTCATCTGCAAACATCGCATCCCCACAGTAATTAATGAAACCAGGTACAGAATATACACGATCCAAAATTCACCATTGGGCGAGGGCCAGATCACCCGCCGGACGCGTCAGGTCACTCTGGTGATCTCCCCAGGCCACCGGGAAAAACTCCACCTCCTAGTTCTGCCAAAAGCCAACGTCGATATAGTGTTGGGCCGACCGTGGTTAATCCAACACCAACCCACTATCGACTGGAGCACTGGGAAGATCCTTCACTGGAGCGATGGCTGCGCAGATCACACTCGTCCTTCGTCCAGGCACCAACCATCTCTCCACATTCACTCCACCGATGTAGAGCACCCTTCCACGCACCTCACTCGGCACGTTCCTCCCACCTACCACTCCTTTCTGGACGTCTTCAGTAAGGAACGTGCCACACAACTTCCTCCTCACCGGCCCTGCGATTGTAGCATCGACCTGCTGCCCAATGCCAAATTACCGCATGGACGTATCTATCCTCTTTCCCGTCCTGAACACGAGGCGATGGAGAGCTACATCAACGAAGCCATCAACCAGGGGTTCATCCGACCATCCAAGTCTCCTGCCGCATCGAGCTTCTTCTTCGTGGCCAAGAAGGACGGAGGACTCAGGCCGTGTATCGACTACCGGGTGTTGAACGAAGCTACGGTGAAGTTCGCTTACCCTCTGCCTTTGGTCCCCGCAGCTCTTGAGGAACTCCGGGAAGCACGGGTATTTAGCAAGCTGGATCTCCGTAGCGCGTACAACTTGATCCGTATTCGAGAAGGAGATGAGTGGAAGACCGCCTTCATAACCCCTACTGGTCACTACGAATATCTGGTAATGCCCTATGGGTTAGCAAACAGTCCATCGGTTTTCCAAAACTACATGAATGAAATCTTCAGAGACCTCCTCCACAAATGTGTAATTATATACATCGACGACATACTCATTTATTCCCGTAATCTGGAAGACCACCGTAACCAAGTCAGCCAAGTGTTACAACGTCTCCGTGAGCACCAACTTTATTTAAAACCCGAAAAATGTGAATTCCATCTATCCACCATCTCCTTCCTCGGATACGTGATCTCCGCTGCGGGGGTCCAGATGGAGAACGCCAAGGTAGATGCCGTGAACAACTGGAAAATACCCCAAACCGTCAAGGAGCTCCAGCGTTTCTTAGGATTCGCCAACTTCTACCGACGCTTTATTAAAAATTACAGTTCCATCTCGTCACCTTTGTCATCTCTCCTCAAGGGGGGTAGGAAGACTATCACCTGGAGCTCCGAGGCAGATCACGCTTTCCAACTCCTTAAGAGAAAGTTCACCGCAGCACCCATCCTCAGACACCCGGATCCTACACGGCCCTTCGTGGTCGAAGTCGATGCGGCAGATGTAGGAGTGGGGGCCGTACTCTCCCAATGGTCCGACGATCCTAAAGCTCTCCATCCGTGTGCGTACTATTCCCGTAAACTCACTTCTGCTGAACAGAACTACGGCATAGGGGACCGTGAGTTACTGGCCATCAAACTGGCCCTCGAAGAATGGCGGCACTGGTTGGAAGGAGCCCAATTCCCGTTTACTGTGATCACGGATCATAAGAATCTTCAGTATCTCCGCAGTGCCCAACGATTGAACGCCCGACAAGCTCGGTGGTCACTATTCTTCACCCGCTTTAATTTCTCCATCACTTACCAGCCAGGAAGCAAGAACTGTAAAGCGGACGCCCTTTCCCGCCTTTACTCACCAGATCCCGTTCGAGACGCTCCCGAACCCATACTACCACCATCCATCTCCGTCGCTCCTATACTGTGGGACATCGACGAGGACATTCGTGCCGCCACTCTCGAGGAGCCACAAGATTCCACAAGATCTAACCTACGTTCCATCCAGTCACCGTCTCATCCTCCTCGAAAGTACGCACACCTCCCTCGGTTCAGGACATCCGGGCAGCAGGCGAACCCTCTCGCTCCTACGTGGCAAATACTGGTGGCCTGGTATGGCCAAAGACGTTGCCCAGTATGTCCGGGGGTGTTCGGTCTGTGCCGTAACCACCACTCCTCATCATCTTCCAGAGGGTAAACTCCAGCCACTACCAATTCCCCGCCGACCCTGGACCCACATTGGTATAGACTTTGCCACTGACCTACCTCCATCTCAGGGTTACACTACCATATTGGTGGTAGTCGACCGGTTCTCCAAACAGTGTAAGCTCATTCCTCTCAAGGCCCTACCTACCGCCTTGGAAACCGCTGAAGCACTATTTCACCACGTCTTCCGTAACTATGGCCTCCCCGAGAATATCGTCTCTGACCGGGGGCCTCAGTTCATTTCCAGGGTCTGGCGGGCCTTCTTCCGTCTACTTGGTACCTCTGTCAGCCTATCATCCGGATATCATCCACAAACGAACGGGCAGACCGAACGGAAGATTCAAGAGATCTCACGCTACCTCCGGACCTACTGTGCGCATCATCAAAACACCTGGAGCAAGTACCTGCCGTGGGCAGAATATGCCCAGAATTCCCTTCGCCAAGCCTCTACTGGATTAACTCCCTTTCAGTGTGTCTTAGGTTACCAACCTTCACTGTTTCCGTGGACCGGCGAAGCATCTGAAGTGCCCGCGGTAAATCACTGGTTCCAGGAGAGCGAGAGGGTATGGGACTCAGCCCACGTCCATCTCCAACAGGCAGTACGGAGACACACGGACGCCGCCAACCGCCGTAGATTACCCAATCCTATATACCAACCTGGGGACAAGGTTTGGTTGTCTACTCAGAACATCCGTCTCCAACTGCCCTGTAGAAAGCTGAGTCCCCGCTACATAGGGCCATACACCATCCATTCACAGATAAACCCTGTCACCTACCGCCTTAACCTGCCACCTCACTCCCGTATTCCTTCTGCCTTCCATGTGTCACTCCTCAAACCCTTCACTGACCCTGTCTCTCCTCCTTCCACAGACCCAGAGCTGCCTCCCCCTCCAGCACAACCCGAGGTCATTGGTGAGAACATCTACCAGGTCAAAGAGATCCTCGACTCCCGGCGGCGCGGCGGCCAGATCCAATATCTGATTGATTGGGAAGGATTCGGTCCCGAGGAGCGATCATGGACACCCAGGGAAGACGTTCTAGATCCCTCTCTCCTCGAAATATTCCACCAACAACATCCCAACCGTCCAGCTCCTCGAGGCCGTGGTCGTCCACGCCGCCGGTCCAGGGTGCCAGGAGTCACCCGTGGAGGGGGGGGGTACTGTCACACCCCCTGCACGTTCTATCAGCCCGGATCACCAATCACACTCTCCAGCCAATACACATCGCACTCAGTCACCAGCTTACTGATTACACACACCTGTGCACTCATCACCTTCACCTGCTCCAGTCATTACCAGCACTCTATATAGACTCACCCACTCCGTTCACCCAGTGTCTGGTATCATCTTCACTCGATCACATCTCTCTCCGTCTTCTGATCCTGACCTTCTGCCACGACTACCAGCGACTCATCTCACCCAGAGACTAGCCCCTGTCATCGGCTTGCTCTATTCAGGGAAGTGATTCCTTTAACTCTGTTGTTCAGTATTGAACTGTTGAACTGTTGCTAGCTGTTGCGAAGACTCTCTGTGTTTCAATAAACACTGTTTAAGATATCTCTGTCTTCTGTGATCCGTGACAGGGAGAACATGCAAACTCCACACAGAAACGCCAACTGACCTAGCCGAGGCTCGAACCAGCGACCTTCTTGCTGTGAGGGGAACGTGCTACCCACTGCGCCACTGTGAGGCCCTTTATTAGGGTCCAACAAACACATTTTCATTTTTGGATTTGCATGTACAAGTGTTGTCAAATTGATGATGTTACCTTAATTTATTAGTGTCTTTTAAGGTTCTTGCGTTTTCTTAATTTTGCAGTACATTTCTGCATTTGCATGTGTTGTGAGAATTTAAGTCCATGTTGTCAAACTTACCGTAATTTGTTAGTGTTTTTCTATTAGCATGTGGTATCTTTCGAGCTCTCCTGGCTACTATCATACAATTATAAATTAGTAAGAAATGAATAAGTCACTAAATCACCTATTCTACAGATTCATTTAAAATGCTGAATCATTCACTAGCTGAGTTTAATCAAATCAAAGTCACATTTGGAATCATGCTATTTGGGAAATCAGTACTGTTAATATGGCGTTGCTTGTATGTTGTAAAAATAAGTGAACATTTTGAGTTTTACTACTCTGTGTCTGCTGTTGTACTCATTTGGTTTGATTAGTCTGTTTCTCTCACACACAGAGACAGACTGCACAAGCCTGAAGTGTTACTATTAATGTATTATTAATCATACTGTTTACGGAATCTAATAAAAATGAATATTTTTAAGCCAAAATTTCCAGTCAGGCCAGAAAAATCATTGTCTCTTTAAAATAAATCACTTGACTCTGTCAAGGCACCCATAGATCATTGTTAAAATAGATGTATCCTTCAAAAAAAGAACTTAGTTCAATGCAGTCTTAATTAAATGAGTAGGGACTAAGCCGAAAAGAAAATGAATGAATGAATAATTGGTCAACAATTTATTTTGGATGCATATATACATTCTGCATAAACATACAAGGTCACATATAATTTTCAGTGAATCGTCCATGAGACAGATATTTCCAGTCTTTCCTGAACGATTCATACTAATGAACTGTGCACTTTACAGTAAGAGTCATGTTTTTGCTTGTGTCAAATTTAATAAGTCCTGCACCCCTAGGGTCTGATCTCTACTAAATGAAATTATGTTTTGTTCAGAGCAAACTTCTAAAAGCCTGTTTAGACATAATCTCATTATAGCTGGACACATTTTTGGCGCATAGCTATTTGATTTATTTAATTTTGGGAATAATATTCTCATACCTGTAAAGAATGTGCAATTGTTTTCAGGGCAGCTGTGGTGAGGACCTATTGTGAGGTACTGTAATAACTTTTTTCAAAGTCATTTGCTCACACTTTTGATTTATAGGATGCAGCAGTTGAGTATTTTGTAAAACAGGTCACATCACTTCTGGTTCAGGTCTCTTGTGTGTGCTTTTGTTAAATATGGAGAAGTTTTACTTAAAATGCCATCAAAGATGCTTCTAAAGATGAGCACAACCAAAGTCCTTCTGATATGTAGATAGATATAAAAACTTTTATTTCTCTTCTTCTCATCACTAACGTTTGGTTATTAAAGTCTCTGTGAAATCAATATAATTGATTGAATGTAATATACAATTTAATATGAATATGTTAGGCTTAAAATCCATGTGAACCAGAAGATGCTGAGACTTTTATTTCAGTATCTTAATGTACTTTTATTCATTCATTCATTTTCATTTCGGCTTAGTCCCTTTATTAATCTGGGGTCACCACAGCGGAATGAACCGCCAACTTATACAGCATATGTTTTACACAGCGGATGCCCTTCCAGCTGCAACCCATTACTGGGAAACATCCACACACTCTCATTCACACACATACACTACGGACAATTTAGCTTACCCAATTCACCTATACCGCATGTCTTTGGACTTGTGGGGGAAACCGGAGCACCCGGAGGAAACCCACGCCAACACGGGGAGAACATGCAAACTCCACACAGAAACGCCAACTGACCCAGCCGAGGCTCGAACCAGCGACCTTCTTGCTGTGAGGCGAACGTGCTACCCACTGCGCCACCGTGAGGCCTAATGTACTTTTAACTAAAATTAAATATTGCAAACTAATGTTAAGAAGGTTGTGGTTAAGAATATTGTGCAAATGGTTTAGACTTTGATTAAAATTACCAAAACAATTTTTTTCAGTGGATTACCTTATTAATTAATTGGTCACCTGAAGAGTGTCACGGTGGCGCAGTGTGTAGCACAATCGCCTCACAGCAAGAAGGCCACTGGTTCGAGCCCCGGCTGGGTCAGTTGGCATTTCTGTATATAGTTTGGTTTCTATGTTCTCCCTGTGTTCCCGTAGGTTTCCTCCGGGTTCTTCTGTTTCTGTTCTGTAAACTAATTTCGAGAGGAGCATGTGCTTATGATTAACTGCAGCTGGTCCCGCTTTAGCTAATGCACGATCCACCAATCAGATGATTCCTAAATTGCTATAAATAATCAAAGTATCTCACCTTAGCCATCTTCGTCCCGAAGAATCTCCCCTTCCACCCCTACTGCTCCACTTACTGCTCCCAGTGGTTAGCATCGTTGTCTCACAGCAAGGATGTCACTGGGTCAAATCTCACCTGGCCAAGTGACATTCCTGTGTGGAGTTTACTTGTTCTCCCCGTGTTCGTGTGGGTTTTTCCCGAGTTCTCCGGTTTCCTCCCACAAGCCAAAAAAAACATGTAACATAAGTAAATTGGCCAAACCAAATTGACACCATAGACGAGCTATCAATCAGCAACATTTCTCTCCATAAGCATTTATAATTTACATTTACCATTAACAAGCGGGGGAGTTCTCGAAACCTACCTGAGCTCAAACTCCCCTCTCGCCCCGCAAATGGGAGGGAGCCCCGGGCTCGAGGATCTCATGAGCTCAGGGCTCTCTCCCAGGACAGCATGCCAAACTCACTTTTACATTCAATCATCAGCTAAGTGTGAACTCTTGAATGTGCTGTTGTATTGTCTGCAATGAAATACATTCATTCATTCATTCATTTTCTTTTTGGCTTAGTCCCTTTATTAATCTGGGGTCGCCACAGCGGAACGAACCGCCAACTTATCCAGCATATGTTTTTATGCAGCGGATGCCCTTCCAGCTGCATTCATAATGGTAGCACAATCGCCTCACAGCAAGAAGGTTGTTGGTTCGAGCCCCGGCTGGGTCAGTTGGCGTTTCTGTGGACATTTTAGTGGACATGTATGAAATCATGGCCCTGTTTCAAAACAAAAAATCATATTTTTATTTAAAACTACATATTTTCCTGAGATGTTGATTCATGACAAACACTTAAAAATTGTCAGATTTTAATGATAATTACAAAATATTAGTATATTTCCATAAGATTGTTACACTTGGTCATTAAATTAATGTCAGCTATTTTTAAAGAATAAGGAGAGGAAGTGTTCATAGTGAAAATTCTTAAAACTGACATGCATGGTTTAAGGGAAATTCACTAAAATATAATGGCCACTACAGTGGATTAAAAAAAAGCATACTACTAGGTATCAGGAGGATATAGGCAGTAAATTATCAAGACATTGTTAATATGCTTTCCATTTGAGGGTCTGATTTTACATTAGTGTCACATGAAAGGCTGCAGCACATACAGTATACTTCATTCCCAAGAGGCACTAAGTGAAGAGCAACTTAAATATGAGAGCCATTGCAAACCAAACCCAATTCTTCAGTTAATGCTAGATTTTGAAGGCAGTTTGGAGGAGAAGTTTAACAGACTCGCTGAGGCAAAGTTCCATCCTGGCACAAAAACATTATGAACATTGTTGGATTCGTTTCGACATCGGCTAGAAGTTTTGTCTGTCAGCATTTCACCACAAAGAGATAGGCTTGATAAGTAAATGTCTAACCATTTACTGCATTTTATATGATAAAAATACTAACTATATTCATTTTAGTCATATGCAACAGTTAAAAATGCAACGTCACGTCAACAACTCATAGAATATAATAAAGAAACTTTACCATAGTATGGTTCAAAAACACTATAGTATTTACTATAAATTACTGTTTGAAAATGACTTTTTTTTTCAAAGTGAGTCTGTCTATTTTATGGAATTAACTCTTGCTTTAATTTTCGCCACACAAATTACTCCATTACTTTTCCAAAAGCATTTCTGTTAGAAAACAGAGATCGGCTAATAACGCTAAAACATCAGACCTTTTTAAACATGCATAATTTGTCATCATTAGTAACATTTGTGGACAGTTGTCTGTATAGTGAATGTTTATGAAGGTAAACAAGTGACATCAGGCCTGTGGTTGGGACAGTGAGTCCCAAGAGAACATCAACATACTGAAAAGGTCAACACATTGAATAACACTGCTTGTTTCACAGTACTTCAGGGAACCTAAAATTGGACAAAATGGCAACAGTACAAAGAACTGGTTAGCTGACTAGCTAACAAGTCCATAGATATCAGCATCAGATCACACTCCTGTGAACACTTTGTCCAACAAACAAATGCGATGAGTGAAATTCTAGTTTTAATGCTTGTTAATCTGATGTTCGACATAAAGTCCATAGGCTAAATGTTGTTCCACTGAGCAGCATAACACACAATTAGATGTCTTTCTAAAGGAATGTGTTTTAATTCCTTATATAATACAATTATAGAACAGTTACACTATAGAAAATCTTTTTGTTGAACCTTGACCTTCTGTTTATTCTTCATTATGTTGAGGTTTTCAGTAAATTGTTTCTTTTGTAAATCTACAATTAAAGCTGTTACTGTTACTTTAATGAACCAATTTTCGTTTCCTCTTGTGAACTTGATGTAATTTCTATATCTGATTATACAAAAGACAATTGAGAGACTTGAAAAATCTATTCCTTTCTTGTTCTTTACAAATCAATGTATTTTTGAAACCGAGATTTTTATAGATTTTTATTAAACATCCATCCATCCATTTTCATTTCGGCTTAGTCCCTTTATTAATCTGAACCGCCAACTTATCCAGCATATGTTTTATGCAGCGGATGCCCTTCCAGCTGCAACCCATCACTGGGAAACATCCACACACTCTCATTCACACACATAAATACACTAAGGACAATTTAGCTTACCCAATTCACCTATACACATGTCTTTGGACTTGTGGGGGAAACCGGAGCACCCGGAGGAAACCCACGCCAACACGGGGAGAACATGCAAACTCCACACAGAAACGCCAACTGACCCAGCCGAGGCTCGAACCAGCGACTTCTTGCTGTGAGGCGAACGTGCTACCCACTGCGCCACCGTGAGGCCCATTTATTAAACATTTAAAGTGTTTTTAAGTGTAATATTTAGATACACGGTGACACTGTGGCTCAGTCGTTAGCACTGTCGCCTCACAGCAAGAAGGTTGCTGGTCGAGTCCTGGCTGGGTCAGTTGGCATTTCTGTGTGGAGTTTGCATGTTCTCCCCATGTTTCCTCTGGGTGCTCCGGTTTCCCCCACAATCCAAAGACATGCGATATAAGTGAATTGAATAAACTAAATTGGCCATAGTGTATGTATGAATTAGTGTGTATGGATGTTTCCCAGTACTGGGTTGCAGCTGGAAGGGCATACACTGTGTAAAACATATGCTGGATAAGTTGGCTGTTTATTCCTCTGTGGTGACCCTTGATGAATAAAGGGACTAAGCCGAAGGAAAATGTATGAATGAATATTTAGATACAACAGACTTTTATGATTCATATACTGTAGTAATACAAATAGTAGTGAGAATATGGAAATTATATTTATAGCTGAAAACAAAACATTGTTTATATGTTTTAATAATATAATAATAATCAATTAGTAATATATAATTAAAATAAAATAAAAACTAGAACAGATCTTTGTGACTTATATAGTATAGCATACTGTAGTGGGAATATGGTTCTTATATTTTAGAAGAAAACAAAGCAAAAAGAAACACTTTTTAATTAAAAGAAAAATAATTAAATAAAATATTGATGCAGTTGTTGATATTTATGTGGCCAAAAGGAAGTATGAATATCTTCGCTGGTCGCTGGTTCGACCCTCGGCTGGGTCAGTTGGCATTTCTGTGTGAAGTTTGCATGTTCTCCCCGTGTTCGCGAACAAAAAATACTATGAAATTCAATGGCTACTTTTTTTCACCACTTAGTGTTTCTGTTGAGCATGTTTTAACAGCTGAGTCTTTATATAGACTGTTTTCTTGTAGGATAATCCTTGTGTTTTTGATGTGTGTTTAGAGTTAATTCTCTATAATCGCTGCTGTCGTCAGCACATAAAAGACAGCCAGGTGCTAATTGAGAAAAGATGTGCATAAGTGTGGATAATGCTATCACAGACCCCGAGTCAACAACAATCTGCACACTCAACCCATCAAATGGGTTTGAGGAAAGTCAAAGCAAAACACAATTAATTTCACATGGTTTTCCATGACTAAATATAAGGGAGAGCAGAAATTGCAAGACATTAAAATCATCAATCACACAAACAAGCTAGTGCGATGGTAGTGATTTCACACATTTCCTGGTTAAGGTTTTATCAATTTGTACAGAATAAAATTACAAAATAATGTGAAAGTTGTTAGTATTGATTTATAATTTTTTTGGAGAGGCCTTTTTTCATCTGGTGTTTAACATTTGGATGTATTTTAAGAGCAGCTACACTAAAATTAATCTTCAGAGCTTAAAACAGAATTTACAATAAAAACTATTTTTAATAAAACATTTAATGCTTAGTTAATCGTATTACTTCAAATTTCTTTGTATTAATGAAATTTACTAGCTTTTACACATTTTTTTCACTGCATATAAGTTTTATTTTTAAATAATAAATATTACATTTGATTTTATTTTTGCAGATTTATTGTTTGTAAAAAGTGAACATGGTCACCTAAAAATCATCAAATAAAATTTTATTAAAAAATGTTTTCCAGGCCTGGATTTGTAATGGGAATTTCTAGTGATTGTACATATTTACTATATCTTCAGCTGTAAAACTTTGCTTCTATATTGAATTGTTAGACCACGGTGTGTTGAACCTAAAGCGTTCTTGCAAGCTTGAGCCCTTAACCTTTCATTAAAAAGCTCAGACATTTAAGTGGAACTGAAATGAGACACTGAAATGTCCTGGTTACGTCTGTAACCCACATTCCGCGAATAGGGAACGGAAACGTGTGTCTGGTAACAGACTATGGGAGTACGCCAGGCAGTGATTAGCCATTAGCGGGCTATATCAGCCGGCCGCTGAGAAGCAAACGTTAGATTTTTTTTGCCTGCTGAAGAGCCGATCACTCAGGTAACAGCTGGAGACTCAGCTGCTGTGGCAGTGGAGACACACGTCTCTGTTCCCTATTCGGGGAACGTGGGTTACGGACGTAACCAGGATGTTCCCCATCATGGGAACTTCAACGTGTGTCTGGTAACAGACTATAGGAGACTTAATGGAAAACGCCCCAGCAACTAAGCCCGTCACGCTCCTGATGTGAAGTTTCCAAGCATAGCGTGAGCGCACAAGCATCACCAAGAGCGAGACCTTCCAACGTCCCCTAGGCCCTTAATTACCAATACATGGGAATAATTAGAAGATTTAGATTGGGGGTCGTAATGTGTTTTTACCTAGCTAATATAGATTTTAGAATACGACAGTAAGTTGGGAAAGTGTGCCAATCTCCAAAGGGGGAGGACACTGCGGAGGCCACCTGCTACCCCAGAGGGGAGACTTAATGGCAATAAGAACATATGGACTAGCCATATGTAGGGGGAGTGCTACATATGATAAGCTGGTTAGCAGGTAGGGGAGACACGGGTTTACCTGGACAGGGGGAACATTCCGTGCCTAATATTAGCATATGGGGTCGCCATGGGGACCGCGCATAGCTG
This sequence comes from Danio choprae, assembly GCA_903798125.1. NCBI lineage: Eukaryota > Metazoa > Chordata > Actinopteri > Cypriniformes > Danionidae > Danio > Danio choprae. The sequence continues at coordinate 999,470 of CAIGQW010000415.1, read as the reverse complement.
GCACCGAACCTCAGTGTGCGGTTAGACCAATTTGGGCATACCAGACATCACACTGAGCCAGGCACTCGACTCCTTCG
>CAIGQW010000415.1:965792-999383 GCA_903798125.1 Danio choprae | reverse complement strand
GAAAAAGGCGCACGTATCTCTGTGTTAGGGAACATGGCGCAGCAAGCGTTGTTAACACAGAGCTGTAACACCCATCTAAGCGGTCCGGCCGCGAAGCTGGGGGACAAGCCATCTCCAGTCCTATGGCCGAAGCAGCCCGGGATAACACGGCTAACATGTCCAGTTCCAAATCTGAAATACCGCTGACAACCCTGGAGGGTGGCAGGAGATCTAGATCGTCATCGGAGCATGTTAACCCACCCTCCGATGCAGCGATGGACATCATGTCCCTGGTGTCATCTAATAAGAGCGTGGCCATCCTGGAGGATGGACCAGCGCTCCCACTCGAAGCTTGGACAGAGCACACTGATGAGGAGTGAGGTGTCTGCGGGCCCGAAGGTGACGGAGAAGCCCTCATTGTAACTCTCAGGCCTTCCCGAGTGCTAACCGCTTGGCGGGGAGCAGCAGGGGTGATGCACCGCGAGCACCGCTTCAACATGCTGGACCCCCAAACATGTGATACAGTGCTCATGCCTGTCATCCGGGGTGAGGAAACCACCGTATTTAGAAACGCACGGTCGGAACAACATCTTGAAAAAGACGCACTGCTCGACCGTGGTGCTCTCTCAGAGAATACTGCTCTTTTAGTGAAAACTGCTCTTTTATTGCACCAGCGAAACGCCCATGGGACGGGAAGCCCAGATCGACCAACGCTGTCGCGTCTTTTCCCACACTGGTGAGTAATACTGTCTTTCACACTTCAGTGAAAATTCTAATGCTCGCTTCTCAGCGGCTGGCTGAAATAGCCATTTGGCATTCATTGGCCCGTTTTCTTACTCATCAGAGTGATTGGTCCCCTGGCGTACACCCACAGTCTGTTACCAGACACACGTTGAAGTTTCCATGATGGGGAATCTGTGTTCTGATTCAGGACACTCCGGGCATATACGGTAGGTACATATACAGTAGGTACCAATGCCATATACAGGGTTTTGGTACCCAGCCCTACATTTGTTATATGTATGCTAATGGACCTTGCACATTAACATATAAAGGAATGATTGAGTGTTAGAGTTTTTGTTTGTTCCCTGTGATGACAGTAATAATTTATGAGATGTGTTATGGAAATAACTAATAAGTAAAAAGTAAAAAAAATATTCTGTACACAATGCAAATAGGTTACTGTGGTAGGCAACACTGTGGGTACGTCAGACACAAAAGTTCTTTTGTGGAATCACATTCCACAAAAGAAAGACACTAAATTTCAATTCCCTCCTCATTAGAAAAAGAGAAATATATCTTGCATGTTGGCACAAATTGTTCTGCATGTATATTTATATACATGCAGATATATTTATATATATTTTTATATTATTTAAGTCTGCATTCCAGTTGCAATAGACTCATCTCTTGACCATTTCAGTTTTTTCAGTAAGATCCTCAAAGGTGTCAGATATTGTCTAATCCAGCTCCTCAGAAGAATCTAAGAATCCTTTGAAGACCTATGACCAGCTGCCTGGTTTATCCTCTAAGGAGTCTTTTGGCACAGCCCAAGTTCAGACAGCCTGTCGACAACTGCTGGAAAGTAACTCTGCCCCATCCACTCTGCACTACATTGTTGAACAAATTGTTCCCTGTTTGTAGTGTTTTTATGTTGCCACAGTATACAACATTGACTGAGGAAATAAGTAGGGGAATGAGAAGGGGTTACTAGATATTCAATTCATTTTACTCACTCATTGTTTTTTTTTTTTCAGGAGTTGCCATAGTGGAATAAACTAATGAAATATACCAATTACTCTAGCATGTGTTTTACATGCTGATACACTTCTTGCCCTAATCCAGCCCTAAGAGTGTCAACCATATGATCCCCAGTGCTGGAAAACAACCACACTATCATTCAAACACATGCATACACTACGTCCAGTTTAATTGATCCAATTCACCTACACCTTGTGTCTTTGGACTCTGGGGGAAACATAGGAGAAAATACAAATTCCACACAGAAAAGCCTCCAGGCCCAGCCAGGACTCGAACCAGGGACCTTATACTGTAAGACGACAATGCTATCCACTGAGCCTTCAATTCTTCTCAGTTGATGTTTGTTCAAAAAGCACTTTTTCAAGATACATAATATCTCAAAGCAGCTTTACGGAAAAGCCTGGTTTCACAAGTAAGTTATCAGAAGGATCTATGTCAGTGTTCATTTGGCAGATTTGTACAGTTCTGGGATAATATAATAACATGGTTAATAAATGTCGGTATCCAAGCTGAAATGATCACAATTAAAGAAGTGATCACATTCTGTGACTGTAATAACAACTTCTGAAAACTTCTTTTTTTTTGTGTGTTGATTTAGAGTCGGTGACATAGGTCCTCGCAGGTTACGTCATCATCTCTTCACAGGTGCCATTTGAAATCTTCATAAGAGGCTGAATAAAAAAAATGAGAGCTAACATAAGGAATTTAAAAGAGCACTTCACTCTTTTTTTGAAAAAGGCTAATTAAGAGTCTCCTAGAGTTAAACAGTTGACTTCAATCAGCTGATTTGAATCCATTCAGCTGATTTCTGGCAGGCACTTTTAGCTTCTTAAGATAATTCATTGAATTGAACTAGACCATTAGGATTTTGTTTTTAAAAAATATAGTTTTGATAATTTTCCTATTTAAAGCTCAAGTCTTCTGTAGTTACATTGTTACTATTTTCTTGGCCAATATTTCTGGGAACTATACATTCTGGCATAAAAGTCAAGAAACTTTTTACTGCCATACCATGGCTGAACCAGGCAGAATGATATTACGCAGCACATGAGAATCGGCTGTTTTCAGTAGGAACCATAAAACCATGGAGATATATGAGAGACACGCTGTCCCACTCCATCAGAAAACACAACAGATTTAGTATTATTTGGTGTGTTCAACCAATCAAACAGCCTTTTCTATTCAAAGAATTACAGTTCACAATAGTCTTTATAAACAATTAATTTATAAAATACATAATTGTTAATAGGCAGCGCGGTGGCACAGTGGGTAGCGCTGTCGCCTTACAGCAGGTTGCTGGTTCGAGCCTCAGCTGGGTCAGTTGGCATGTCTGTGTGGAGTTTGCATGTTCTCCCTGTGTTCGCGTGGGTTTCCCCCACAAGTCCAAAGACATGTGGTGTAGGTGAATTGGGTAAGCTAAAATTGTCCGTTGTGTATGTGTGTGAATGAGAGTGTATGGGTGTTTCCCAGTTATGGGCTGCAGCTGGAAGGCCATCTCCTGCATAGAACATATACTGGATAAGTTGGCAGTTCCTTCCGCTGTGGCGACCCCTGATTAATAAAAAGACTAAGCTGAAAAGAAAATGAATGAATGAATAATTGTTAATGCTAAGTATTAACCAGTACAGAAAAATAAGCCAATGCATAATGATCCTTGCATTATGATCATTGCAAACTAAGCCGAGGCATTCATTTTATATAGACATCATTTTTTTTACATTTTAAAAGTCTTTAAACATGTACTTTTCCTTACAGCTCAAATAATTGGTACCATCAAATAATTGGAAACCCTATTCTGTAACACAATCACATATCATTAATATTTTTCAGTGAACTTACTTACGATTCAGTAGGTTAAAATGTTACAACTGCCCTCAAGCACTGTTAACAATCTCAATTGTTATTCAATTAAAGTCTTTCTCCATATAAATATTTTACTGGAATTAGTACCCCGAGAGCATTTATTGCTGTGTAGCTCATCTAACGTTTGAGTTAAGAATTAAAAACATGCAAAAATAACAGTTTAGCAATCTTTGTTGCAGTCACCATGTGACTTTTTTAGTACATCTAATCAGTAAAAGATTTCAGAATCTATGGCAACCATAAGATTTGTTTGTTTTCTATAGTACAGTATGTAGTGATTGTTTTCTGCTGTGCTTTTGTATAGTAAAGATCTGTTTCTTCCTTCTTTCTTACAATAAAAGTTTTAAAAACAAAACTTGTTGTCCTTAATGTAAAGTACAGGTTAAGCTACCCTTGGTAACAGGTATACTGTGAGACTACATTATATACAAAAGCCCTGAACACTGTGTTAGGGCTGTATTCTGTGTTAGAGCCAGCTTTTACATTTTAAAGTAAAACCAATCACATTTGCTAAACATTCAGTATCCACAGTTAACTTATTCCATAATAATGCCTAAGAATATTTAAAAGACTAATGAACATAAGTAGTTTTAAAACGACAATGTAATATTCATAAGATTTCGCCTATAGTTTTATTACAATGTTGCTTGTTTTACCCTTGATAAAAGTGCATTCAAATAATAGGGTGCATTTTATTAATATATTCATTCATTTTCCTTCAGCTTAGTCCCTTATTTATCAGGAGTCACCACAGTGGAATGAACCACCTATTAATAAATTATGTAGCATTTTTATTTTAATGTGTTCAAATCTACTTTTTATTGATAGTCAATTAAGGCGCTTGAAATGGGAAACGTCTTTGTAACGAGTCGGTTGACAACAGAGGTGAGGATCCAAATGCAGATTTATTTAATGAATAGTCAGGCAGGCAAGGTTCAAACAGGGACAGAAAGTTGCATGTAGATAATCCAAAGAGTAGTTGAAGTCACAGCCAAATAGTCAACATAATCAAAAAACAAAGCAAGGTTCAAAACCACGGTATGGCAAGACAAGGGTAACACTAGGACTGCTCACTACAGAAAACAAGACTCAGCTGTGTGTGAGTAATCAGGCGTGATCTGAAACTGGTGTGTGTGAGGTGCATGATGGGATGTTTAGTTCTGTAAAATGGCATATGCGTAGTTCTCCAGTGATCTGCAACAAGTGCTCAATCACTGGTGATCATAACAGTCATCATGTGTAAAACGATCAACCCCTAGAACTAGCCTTTTTTATTTATTTTGTGATTTTAAAACCCAGGAGATGCATGCATGTTCAAATATTTTTTTGTAAGAAAACTAACATTTCTGGCAAGAACTTGGAACTTGGACCTATAAAACACTTCCCTTGGGGGGCTCTATGTTTAACATAATTATTTACAAACAGAACCCTACCCTCTGAAATCTCCCAGACAAAAACCAGGCTATCACTTTACTAAAAAAAACTCATGACACCACTTTTCAGTATGATTAACTGCATCAAACTCTTTTTGAAGGAAAACCTGATTGAATTTATAAATTAGGCAATGCTTACTTACTTGTACACCTTCTTATACACAATTCTTTCCAATGTTTTTGAAGTCACACCAATAATGGAGATTGGACGGTAATTTGAATAATGAAAGGATCTTCATTTATGATGGAACTATACCGTTTTCTATAGAGAGCTTAACAATGCATGTTAAAATTGAAGCTTTAACCTCTGCCGCATTTCTCCAAAAATCTTGCTGGGATATCATCCAGCCCAGTGGACTTAGACATCTTTTGTGTAGTAAATATCTGTTCCCTCTTGTGTTCAGCACACATTAATGAGGCAGTGCTCATGCACCTCATGAAATCTCAAACATTAATGCTGCTCTGCAGTGCCACAACCCCGCAAAACATCAGGACGCATGTAACTCCACTGTGGACTCTTTGAAGCAGCGATGAATGTCGCCATGGGCAACAGAGACTGTGTTTCTCTCTCTCTTTTACCTGCTGCAGACTTCTGAAAATAAGCCTTTCTAATTTGAAACTCAGACTGAGGCTCATTTGTTCCTTTAACAATAACCAGCCTTCCATCCAGACCTCGTTTCTCTCTATTTAACTCTGATGTGCTTTGTACAGTGTGTTTAGTGGACAACAGCAGACCGGATTGGTTTTAGTCCTTCATATAGTACCGGTCTGAAACAGCCATTTATCTTTTTCTTTTTTTTATTGCTTCAGCCCACCATGTCTTGTAAGCTTTCAGTGTGCAAAAACACTTCTTCAATTTCCTTTCACAGCTATGTGAGTAGTAAGCATTGGCAGAATAGATTTTTTAATAATGATTGTTTTATGCTGGAGAATACTAAGTGATTTTTTTTAAGTATTCAAAGCTATTTTCCATAGAAAAATGGGTACCTTCTCAAAGATTCGAAATGGTCATAAAAGCACACCAAATTTCAAGTCTAGAAGCCATATTTTTCAGGACAAAATTTAAAGACACTTGAGAGTTAGAGAAAGTTTTGGTGGAGAGTTTGATGAATAAAAATATGTATTCAGATAAGTTAAAAGTAAAGAGGAAATATAGTAATACAATACTGCTTAGAAAATGTCTCAAGGTTAATTTGTTTCTTAAAGGGATAGTTCACCCAAAAATGAAAAGTCTGTCATCATTTACTCACCCTTCAAGTGTTCAAAATCTATTTGTGTTTCTTAAAAAAATAGTGCAGTGTTTTTGCTTATATACCCATGTGATAATGATTGACACTGCTGAATGATTAGACTTATCCCAAACTTATGTTATGAACCTCATAAAGTAAGAAATTGTTAAAAATTTCTGGTTGTTGGGACGCATTGACTTTCATAGTAATTCTTTTTTTCTTCAAAATATCTTATTTTGTTTTCAACAGAAGAAAGAAACTTGTAAATATTTAAAACCACATGAGGTAGAGCAAATGATATTTGGGTGAACACAGAGTAAAATTTTGGGTTAATAGTATCAACAAGTTTGACTTTTTTAATGTTTTAATAATATTTTATCGTGCAATTAACTGTAATGTTATTTAATATATCATTTAATGTTAACAAATTAAATGTAATGAACAACTCAAATGTATAATTTTTAACCATAAATGCTTAATACCATAAATGTACATTCAGCAGCAAACTTTAACAGTATTTCGATGAAGTACTTTACGAGAAGTAACGATGACATTACATAAAGATGCACATTAGTTGTATACACAAGTAGATCAAAAAGCACTTGTAGGGGACATTTTCAACTTGCATACAATGTTTTCAACAAAATTATTTTATCCATTGTGTTCCTTTGTTTACATGACAATAGCGTTTTAGAGGCCATCTGCTGGCATAGCATTTAAAACACAGCATTTTTAGTTTGGACCCGTGTGAACGTGGATCATTTTGACAACATTGTCATCTGTATCATTCATTTATTCATTCATTTTCCTTCGGCTTAGTCTCTATTATGTGGTCGCCACAGCAGAATGAACCCCTACACACTGATTCACATACAATCATACACTATGGCCAATTTAGTTTATTCAATTCACCTATAGCGCATGTCTTTGGACTGTGGGGGAAACCGGAGCACCCGGAGGAAACCCACGCCAACACAGGGAGAACATGCAAACTCCACACAGGAGTGCCAACTGGCCAAACCGGGACTCAAACCAGCGACCTTCTTGCTGTGAGGCAACAGTGTTATCTACTGAGCCACCATGCCCCCCTCATCGCTATCAGAAATGTAAAAGAAAAATGTTTAGTATATTGTTGGATCTGGATAACAGATATGTAATCTTCAATATCTAAACAGATTCCTTAAGTCAAGCACATGTAATTAGAGTAAAATAGAGTTTTTTTTAATAAGACTATACAGTTACTTTTTTATGGATTAAATATCTGACACCATGGCACAATGAGCACACGCATGCCTTTAAGAAAGCAGCCCAAAAAATGGAACGTAGATGGAAGAAATAAAAAAATAGGTTTTTTGTCTGGCCTGGAAAGAAAGTATACTTAACTTTAGAAATGCCTTAAAGTCTGCCAGATCAGCATATTTTCAACTTTAATAGAAGAAATAAACACAATCCCAGGGTCCTGTTTAACACAGTGGCCAGTCTAACTAACAATAAAACATCAACATGCATTTCACAACACAGCAGTAATAACTTATGAATTTCTTTACATACAAGATTGATGATATCAGAGGTAAAATAAGCACCATCAATTTGCCTTCTACAGCATCATCCCAATTAGAGCGGTGTAGACCCTTAATGGATAAACGTTTTCAGCAGTAGGTGAGGAAGAACTGTCTAAACTGATAAATTCCTCCAAATCAACAACGTCTATGTTAGATCCTAGACTTGCTTACTCTTACTTACTCCCAGGGCCATTTATACTGAAGTTGATATTTAGCCACACCATATTGGTGTTTTGTGACATCTAGTTTTTTTATGAGGTGGGTTGTTAGCCCAACGCTCAACCTCCAACCTGGAGGACCAGGACTGTTAGATCCTATACAGACCAAATTATTAAAACAATTGTTTTCAGAAGTTTCTGAACCTGTTCTTAACATTTTGAATTCATCCCTACTTTTAGGATATGTGCCTAAAACCTTTTAACTAGCTGTCATTAAGCCTCTTATTTAAAAAAACAACTAGATACCAAAGAATTATTAAATTATAGACCCATTACAAACCTGCCTTTCTATCTTTTTCTACGATACTAGAAAAAGGCATATCTGCTTAACTATGTTCCTTCCTACAGAGAAACAATATTTGTGAGAAATTCCAATCTGGATTTAGAGCATTTCATAGCACAGAAACAGTTACAAATGAGTTACAAATAACCTCCTTCTGTCGTCCGATCGTGGTTGCATTTCTCTCTTAGTGTTATTGGACCTCAGTGCTGCATTTGATACAATCGATCATAATATTCTCTTTGATAGGCTTGAAAATTATGTTGTTATTACATGAACTGCATTGGCCTGGTTCAGGTCTTATCTATCTGAATGTTGTGCATTTGTATCAGTTAATGCATTTGTATTATCATACCGATCAAAAGTACACTGTGGGGTACCAGCCTTTTTTTTCCTACTATATATGCTACCGCTAGGCGATATAATTAAAAAACATAACAGTTTCCACTGTTATGCCGATGATACACAACTTTATATCTCCTCTCAACCTGATAATTTGTACGAATTTACAAAATTAACAGATTGTATAGCCGATAACTAAAAACTTCTTATTACTAAAATCAGATAAAACTGAGGTTTTGCTTATTGGAACCAAAAAACCTCACACGCAAAAACCTAGAACACTGTTTAACTTTTAATGGATTCTCAGTTCAGTCCTCATCTTCAGTCAAAAATTTGTAGGTGATTTTTTTATAGCAACCTGTTGTTTGAAGGCCAGATCATCAAGCATCTGTAAAACTTGCATCTTAAAAATGCTGCCAAACTTTGACATATGCTATCAATGTCTAATGCGGAAATGCTTATTCATGCTTTCATGACCTTTTGGTTAGACTATTGTAATGCGTTACTAGGCAGTTGCCCCATTGGCCTAATTAACAACCTTCAGCTTGTTCAAAATGCAGCTGCTAGAGTGCTTTCTAGAACAAAGAAATATGATCATATTACTCCAGTTCTTTCATCATTGCATTGGCTCCCTATTAAATATCGTATAGATTAAAAAAACATTGACTACCTACAAAGCCCTGAACGGCTTAGCTCCCCAGTATTTGAGGGAATTCCTGGTGTTTTAGGCCCTCATGTCCACTACGTTCAATTAATTCTGAACAATTGATTATTCCCAGAATATCAAAATCAACTGTAGGTGGTAGATCTTTCTCATATCTGGCACCTAAACTCTGGAACAGTCACACTCAGAGGCAGACACACTCTGTCAGTTTAAAACTAGATTAAAGACACATCCTTTTGCATTAGCATACACATAAAACACAATTGCTTTTGAAATCCAAATCCTCTAAAGGATTGTTAGGCTCCATTAATTAGGGCAACCGTAGCCGGAAACACTTCCCAGAAGACATTATAATTTATACGTCATCAACGCTTATGTTAGTCTGTTTTTCTTTATCCCGAAGTCTCCATAATCCTAGACATTGTGGAGGAGTGGAGAGCATGAGACTGATTCCTGAAAGACCCTAGTGACAAATGAGTCTCCGCATTGATCCCGTGGGCCAGCCTGAACACCTGCCAGTGACCTACTCACACCTGCAGCTTCTCCACAATGGACGTCCAGCGTTCTCCAGCCTTCGGCTATTTGGCCAGAGGAGAAATAGTCATGCCCAACTGAGCCTGGTTTCTCTCTAGGTTTTTTTCCTTCACTTTAGTCAATTAGTGAAAGTTGGTTCCTTACCACTGTTGCCACTGGCTTGTTTGGTTTTGGGACTTGTGTAGCTGCGCATCGATGGATTTGCTCTTCAGTGTTTGGACTTTCAGCAGTGAAACTTTAACCACACTGAAATGAGCTAAACTGAAATGCAACTCTGAAAACTGGACTGACTCAACTTCAATTAACTAGAACTTCTACGTTAAGCTGCTTTGACACAATCTACATTGTAAAAGCGCTATAGAAATAAAGATTAATTGAATTGAACTGGCGATGGTACTATAATTCCTCATGAAATTTCGATAGAAGTTGGCAAACCCAAGAAAACGATGGAGTTCCTTGATGTTATTAGATTGTGGCCGAGATGACTTCAACCTTCCATCTTGACTTCAATCCATCTTGACCCCGGAAGCAGAGATGACAATTCCAAGGGAGTGGATGGTTTCCAGATGAAAAGCACATTTTTCAGCTTTCAAGAACAGATTGTGCTCACAGAGAAGGGACAAGACTTCTCTCACATGCTGTTGATGCTCTGCTAGTAAACTCACGAAGTACCTCATTCATGAAGTCTTGGAAGACAGAGGGGGCGTTAGCTAATCCATAGGGCATCACTCAATATTCATAATGGCCACTAGGGGTGATAAACGATGTTTTCTACTCGTCACCCTCCCGGATTCGAATGAGATTGCAAGCACTTCGGAGGTCGAGTTTGGTGAAAATACGAGCCCCTCGTAGATGTTCTAGTGCTGCCAGGATGAGGAGAAGTGGTTATCGATTCTTGATCGTGATGTTATTGAGAACTCAATAATCGATGCAGGGATGAAGCTCATCATCCTTCTTGGCCACAAAGAAGAAGCTGGACGTGGCTCTCTTGGGGCAGAAAATGTCTTGAATTTTTCGATAGCAGTGAGGAATCCTCTCAGAGCACTCATTAACAGGACTTTCTATATAGGTGGTAAACACAGACAGTATTAATAACTTTCTTGACAGGACATTCTGGAATACACTGGGAGTCTTTTCCCCATTTTAGAATTTCTCTTGTTCCCCAAGAGAGCACAGGATTGTGTTTTAACAGCCATGGGTGCCCTAAGATGATGTCCGTGGTGGACCCCTCCAGGACCAATAAGTCAGTCTCCTCTTCATGGAAAAGTTCCACTCGTAGATGAACGAAATCTACTACTCTGTTGATGTGATGACGGTTTAAGGGCTTTCTGATGATGGACTGTACGTACATTATAGCTTTTCTTGAAGGACCGGGTCTTACAGCAGAGCTGACGGCAGAGGGCGCCAGAAATTAAATTGCCGGCTGAACCGGAGACAAGGAGTGCAACAACTAGAAGAGAAATGTTAGGTTGCAGTAAGCGTCACAACAGTGGTGAGAGGTAGCATGTGTTCTTGCATAGCATTAATGGCACTCATCGTGGGACGTGCTGGACATATGGGGCATAATGCTTGGAAATGCCCCGCTCTTCCACAATACAAACAGAGACCGCGATTAAGCCGACAGAGCCACTCTGCTTTAATAAGTCTTCCTTGATCACGAATCGTGGGTTTGGGCCTGGGGTCTGAAGGGGTTGAGGAAACAGGCTGACAGAAGAGTGGGTGACTGGGTAGCTTGCGAATCTCTCTGCTACAGGCTTCCATACAAGCTGAACACCGGATGGATAACTGGACAAAGTTTTCCAGAACATATGTATCATCATAGGCTGCTAACTGCATTCTCAGGTGGGGTTCCAACCCCTGACGATAAGTTTTCATAAATGCTCATTCAATCCAAAGGCTGGCTGCTGCAAGGGTAAGAAATTTTAAAGAATATTCTTGAATTGACATTGTACCTTGTTTCAGATTATATATCTGTTTGCCAGCAGAAGCCTCTTCTGCCGAACGGCCAAAAACCACAAAATGTTTGGTAAACAATTTGATGGATTATGTTAGCGCTCCCTTTTGTGCTCACAAGGTTTCAGCCCAATGCAGCGCGTTTTCTGAAAGCAGAGATATCATGAAAGTGATCTTGGAAGCATCTGTCGGATACAGCAAAGGTTGCATTTCAAACACAAGTGAACATTGTAACAAGAATCCATTGCACTCCTCTGCCAGGCCTGAGTAGGCCGCTGGTCGAACCATGGGACTGGCATTGACCTGCAGCGATGAAGGCATGGGGAATGCGGAAGTGCTCACTTAAGTGAGTCCACAAGTATCTGGAATGGGTCCGTACTGCTCATATTTTCAGTGTAGGTCCAGCCTTCTGTCACATAGAGACACCAGAGCTGTGAGTATGAATGACAGTTTATTGTAATTTGATGAGAAAAGGTAATATGGCAAACAGGTAAAGTCTTTATCTTGAATGGATGAGCAGTGGACCAGGATGGAAAGGAACTAAAGACTGATGATGTAGATGGACATGGAGGAGATCGGGAAACAAACAACCAGGAGGGAACCACACTAGGATTGAGGAGAGACGCAGACACTAGAGGTAAACAGGATCAGACAGGTAAGTATAACTATTTGCTAATAGTTTCACTAACCGTGAAAGTTTGTCCTTCTCGATGCGACATGGCCGGACCTTGATTGAAGCGGAGAGGAGGATTTTATGTGGCTGGAGTGATGACTGGGAGATGCGGGAGTGATTAGAATTCAGGTGAAGGAGATTGTGCTGATTGAGGTGACTGCGAGCGGGGTGATTGGGAGTGGGGAGAACCTGGCCTGGCTGTGACAATTATGTTGTTTTGCTTGTTAACATTAGTTAATGCACTGTGACTTAACATGGACTAATGATATTTAATCTTAATCACATTAACTAAAGTTAACAAAGATAAATAAATACCATAATAAATGTATTAATAATAGTTTGGTAATGTTAGTAAATACGTAAACTAACATTAACTAATGGACCATTATTTTAAAGTGTTACCCAATAAGGTAATCACAATTCACATTTAATTTTTTTTAAGTTTGTCTTTTTTCTTAACAAGACACTTAATGCGTTCATGATTCTTTGTGTTTCCAATGTTGCTATTGTTTGATGTTTTTCATTTATACATACACTTCATATGCACTTCTAGGTTTTTTTTTGTTGATAAAATATTATACAGTGTAACTAGTTCATCTACAATTGCAATTAATATACATTTAAAATATAATTCATTTTATATCTACTGTAAATTATATATCAACTTAAACAACATTAAGTGCAGTTAAAGTTTCTGAAAGAATAACTTTAAGCTACTTTGAGCACAAAAGTCTATTCATTTTAAAGTACAACTATAAATAAAAAGTACTCATTCGCCGTTTTTAGGTGTCCTCATAAAAATAAAAATCTAATTAAAAGAAAAATCAATGTATTATTTTCTTTTGCAGCCAAATCTGTATTGTGTAGGTGCTGTAAGTGACAGAAGTGTTACTATAGACTCAAATAGAGGCTGAGCTCATTGTCTATTGTGTTACTCAGTTCATCCTGGCTAAACTCTGCATGTGTGTTTCTAGCCCTATTAACTTTCTTTTTTTTTTTGCCAAAGTGTATTGTGTAAAATGTAATGACTAATTCTTAAAACTTTTCATAATAATTTTCCTGTTCACGCTTATATGCAACAGATTCCCTTTGATAGCGAATAAATGTCAAAATAAAATATTCTGCTTTAATGACAAAATTATTGTTTAGCAAAATGAGGGCATAGAAACTAATTCCAAATGTTAAAAAAAACTAATAACCAAAATGTAAACTGTGAAAATTAACTGTGATGCCTTAAAAACTTTTCAGCCTCACAAATATTGTTTGTGAAAAAGTGTTTGCCACATACAGATTTCTTATATATCATACCAACTGTGATAGTGGTAGTGTGATAGTCTGAGGCCGTTTTGCTGGTTCAGGAACTGGAAGACTTGCTGTGATAAATGGAACCATGAATTGTGCTTTGTACTAAAGTATCCTGACAGAGAATGTCCGGCCAAACTTGGATTTGGAGTGGACTTTGGAGTGGCCTAGTCAAAGTCCTGACCTGAATCTAATATTGATGTTGTGGCATGACCTTAAAAGGGCGGTTCATGCTCAAAAACCCTCCAATATGACTGAATTACAACATTTCTGCAAATATGAGAGGGCTACAGCTCTGTAACAGACTCATTGTAAGTTATCGAAAATGCTCGATTGCAGTTGTTGCTGCTAAAGATGTTTGATGATTTGAAACATTAAAGTTTGACAAACATGCAAGAATATCAAAAATCAGTAAGGGGAAACACTTTTATAGTCAGCCTTTAAAGTGGATCAAAATCTTTCATCAAAGTTGTATTAAACTATTGAACAACACCTTTCTTATTAACAATTTTGAAATGTTGATCCATTTCAAATGCTGACTACACTGTATAAATGTACAACCCCTTTGAAAATTAACATTTGAATGAAATTATCACTGAATATTTTGGTGCATTTAAACAAAACAGTTTTATTAAAATTATTATTAAAATAATATCTTTAAAAATAGAAAGCTAATACTATTATTACTAATAAAAAAATTGAAGCTACAAAATTTCAACTAAATGTATTATTTGTATGTTTTTTTTGATATTTATTACTATTTTATTTTATATTTTTACCTAACATTTCATATTCATATCATTGGGATGTACTATTTATTGCACTGTGATCTTACGTTATTTTGTTAAAATGTTTCCAGTTTTGGCTTTGGTACTATCTAATGTAATATGTATATACACATATCTTATTGTATAGCATCCTATAGAAAGCATTAATTTAAAAAAGAATTAAAGGGGGTGTACTCATTAATGATGGCCACTGTATATATGAGACAGGATTTACTTTCAGATGAACCAGTGACATGACAAAAACCTATGCTTTTAATCACTAAAATGTAATGCTGTAAATTACTAAAAACATCTTTAAAACAACAATATTCTGTATATTTTACATGTATTTTTCATTCATTCATTCATTTTCCTTCAGCTTAGTCCCTTATTTACCACAACCGCCAACTATTCCAGCATATGTTTTATGCAGCAGATGCCCTTCCAGCCACAACACAGTACTGAGAAACACCCACACTCTTACATTCACACACACAGTCATACACTACGGCCAATTGACCCTTTGCTAAGCCACACCCGAAAACCACCACACACCAATCGTGGCTTAGCAACCATAGCTATGCACGGGAGGTCTGTCAAGTGTTTGAGCGAGGGAAACAACCCAAGCGTTGTGCATATGGATTGTGCAAATCTGATACCCGGTATCCTAAAGGTTTGGATGGCGTGGTGAAATTTGTTTCCATTTCCAAAACCTAAAACCCAAGGGGAGAAATTCCAGCGTGGATCAAGCTGTGTGAGGGGCCGTAAAAGCAGCACAATTCAGTCATATTTCAATTCATCTGTTTCAAGCTACGAATATTTGGGTTACAAATAAACAGAACAAAACAGAGATATGATCACAAACTTAGCACTTGCGATCAATATACTTCACCTGCAGCTGTTTTTCAGTCATTTATAACCGTCATGTCCATGTCAGAGCTACAATTCACTGATGTTTTCATCTGCCTTTTGGAGATTTAGTCGTTATATCGGGTTAGTGTCTGCTTTTATATTTGGTGTCAGATTCATATTTGCTGGTAGGGAAAATCTATGCTCGACTTCTGCTATTTATACTTTGATTTGCATTTCAATTTATTTATTTTTTCCACTTAATTGCAAATTAGAATAGAAACGGTATAAAAAGCACATAAACATAGCCTACTGACAGTTATAGGTACTGTACATTGTTATGAGTCAGTGATGCTAATATTTGGCACAGATCCATCAATTTCCCCTTTCTGGCCGTTCTTTCCATGATTGAATTATGTCGAAGCACTGTCCATTTGTGTTTCCTTGTCAGTTAGTAACGCTACGCTATATTTCATTGCAAAACAATTAGTCTATCAGGCTTTTTGGCTAAAAAAGATAAATCACGGTTTAATTTGTTATTATTAGATTATTTTTAAATTTCACCTATCCTGCTGTGCATGAACTAAGCTGTTGAATGGTCAGCGTATAGGGCGGCTAGGCTTTAGCTTAAATTTTGATTAAATTATTTTCTAATCGATTGTGTATTATGTCATGAATTTACCCCTGTAATGCATACTGCAGTCCTTTTTTGTCTGGCTTTCTCAGATATCTCACCTATTCACTAAAAATGACTAATTATATCCCTGGGAATGTCTGACATGGGCACATACATATTGTAATAGACGTGCCAGGCACGAAAGCTTGACAGGCGTAACAACAGTAACTAAGGAGGGCGGAGCTTAGCGAAGTCAATTTAGTTAATCAAATTCACCTAAACAGCAAGTCTTTGGACTGTGGGGGAAACCGGAGCACTCGGAGGAATCACCTGAACTACCGTGCCGCCCCTACATGTATTGTTATTCAATAGCTATTGCATGTGTTGACATAGAACAAAAGTACAATTATAATTTAATAACACAGATACCTCACAAATATGAACTTAATATTATACAAGTGCTGGTAGTTAATATATATGTGTGTATATGTAAGGTCTCAGCAGGAATTTTCCCACACAAATGATCATGACATTACTTGCAGCAACGTGTGATGAAGGGTCACATGCTTCAGGCTTCTATCACTTTAAATTAAAGGTCATTGGAAAGCTTTCAAATAGTGCTTTGTGGACCTTATGCCCTGAAGCAGCAGTGATGTGCAGAAATGATGATAACTCGACCTCAGTAAAAAACATCAAAGGGAAGAGTCCACAGGGAAAGAACACTCACACAGACAACTGCTGCTACTGCAAATGAAAGAGGATGTTTACTCTTTTTATTACGTTGACATAACTCACATGATGTCTTCTCGGGAGAGAGCTCATCTGAAGCACAGATACAGAGTAAAACAGCGTTTCTTGGAAATTCCATCACCTTTTATTAAACAGTCAGGAGATCTCGCATTAAAAGCTGAAAGGTGTATTTAGAAGAGCACATGAATTGATTGCTTTAGACATAGGTATTGGGATTCTCAGAAGTGACATCAAATAAACAGGCAAATACAGACTGTTCATTACAAATTAAATAGGAATCTTCTCTGTTAAGAGAGGCAGCTGTGAGTTCATCAAGTTTACCAGACTGTTGAATTCTCGAAAGTTGAGTTTGAGATGAAAAACCAATAGGAGACAAGCATGCACCAATAGCTTTCTGAAAGTGTGTGAGGACAAAAATGTAATAAATTAAAAGGTCTGACTTTACCGATGCAACAATTATTTTTCTTTTTTTGCAGCGTGATTGTCAAATTCCTCTAGCTCTGCTTTACACTGCCTCTTTTATCATGAAAGGCTCTTTCTTCTAATCATCATGTCATTTTCAAAATGGAAAATGATTATTTAATTCATTTCATGGCTTTATTACTGTACCAGCAAGAGACAGCGGACCCTCTAGGGCCTAATGGAATAACCAAGAATGACCTTTCCATGCAATTTAAACCCATTTTTTTTACCTTGTTTTTTTTTTTAACAAAGTTAATACATGTGGTATTATATTGGTGTGAATATATTGTATCAAAATCATATTTACGCACTGAACAGCATTTAGCATTACCACATGGTATCTGGTTTTGTACAAAGTTTGACATCACTTGCAGCAAGCCACATGCTTACTAGTGCTTTACAGATTGTGATGCCTTTTTATGACCAATGTAAAAGAGTTGACAAGAACACATAAGAACAGACACAAAATGTATTTTTAGACAAAATGTCAAGACACCTACACCTACTATTTTAGAGACAATTTTATACAATTTGTGTTATTTTTCAAAAGTGTTTCATTAAAGTTTTTGAAAAATGAAGAAAGCAGATGCAAAATGTACACAATTCTAGAAACGTCCTGATACACCAATGTACCAGCCAATAAACACAATCCACTGCGCAAGCTTTAGCATTAACATTAGCATTCCATGTTTATTCCAAAAGATTCAGTGTGGTGTAATCCTTACAAATGCTGAAAATATCCTTATGCTGACTTTTAGAATGACTTTCAAATTTCAAATGCCCATGAATGATCATTGAGATGACATTGTTTATGACTATGACTAAATCAGTATTTTTTCTTAACTATAGAACTGCTGTATGGATTCATTAGACTGTGGAGATAGAGGAACTGCTTGTGAAGTTTGGCATGTCTTAGAAAATGTATAACAACTGTACAAAAAGAGAAACACAAAGAGAAAAGATAAATTGGCTCCGTCTTAAAAGTGCCAGTGCTCGCTAACAAATGTAAACACTGTTAAAAGATCAATGTTGATCTACTGCATGAAATTGTGTAAGGTGCTCCCTCTGGCATGATAATCATTATCATTATCTTGCAGTGTGTGACTTGTCATAATTTAAGTTGTGTAATGAATAATTTACATTATTGTGAGATGGTTGCCTTTATTGATGCAAGAGCGTAATGACAGAGAGAAATGAAATGCGTGGAATGTTCATGTGTAGTTCTGAGTCAGAGTCTAAGTTGGGAGAGGGAAGAGAGAGCTTGCAGATGTCTGTAGCTGTTGTGTATGATCAATCTATGGAGAAACACAAATAAAAATGTTTTATGTCTGTGTATACCTGCATTAGTCTCAAAGACCCATCTACCCACGATTGGAGATACAGAACGACAGAAACCCCTCTTACATTATTGGTGGCAGCGGTGTTTCTCCGACAGGTATTAAATGCGATGGATGTGGCAGCACAACAGTGAATATTGATATTGAAGTGGACATATTAGCCTTTTGTTTTAGCACAGTTCCGTTGATTGGTGTTTTACCGTTGATAAAACGAGCCATGAGTAGTACACTGCATCAGCTCCAGACAGATGTATTGAATGTGATTCATATTTATCTTTTTATAAATATTGTTGGAACACAGTAAAATGAATATTTTTTTTTATTTTTGTTTTTTTGTAGATACTGTAACGTTACTGACAAAGACGGACTGGCACTTTTTTTTTCAACATGAGCGAAGCAGATGTGGCTCGTGATGTGCCTGCTATGGGTTTTTCACATGTTACACCTCGTTTTGCTGGACACTTTCCCCCTATTATTTTGGGGAATGGTAAAGACCATTTTCTTCATTGGGACAGACGATTTGAAGTAATTGTTGAAGCTGGCACAGATGCTGATAATGGCAGATTGGCAAATTTGTTACCAACGTGTCTTGGTGGCACTGCTTTTAGCTACTGGGACAGTTTGCCTGCTGACATAAAGTTGGATTATAAACAAGCAAAGGACAAAATGAAAGTTTTTGGGAAACAGGTTTATTTGTCCATGTTTCAAAGCTATGTGAATGCACACACGTCTACCTGGCAAGGCTCTTCAAGTTTTTGCTGCAGAAATTCACCATTAAGTGGATGAATCTTTTCCCACTTATGAGATTAATACAAAGAATGGAGAAAAATTCAGACATTTCATTGCTGGAATTGAGCCTTATTTACAGCTTCAGACACATAAACAAGGTGTTGACACACTGGAGGCTGCTCTTAAGCTGGCTCTACAGATTGAACAAGCACATCAGGCAAGTAAAGTTTTGCTGCCTTCTCAGCCACAATAGTGGATTTCCGCAACAGTAGGCACCTCTGCTTTCACTACTTTACCACAAACTGAGTCTATCTCTCCCCATACTTCAGTAGTAACAGCCCTTCCTGCAGTTCAGGCGGTAACGTCGGAGGACTTTACAAACCTTCAACGGAGAGAATGGATCAACTTCAATTTGAGGTCAGCATACAGAGGGAGGCCATCAGACGCGCTTCAGCAGATCTTCAACAGCGTAGTCGCACACAGCGTAGATGTAGTCTTTACATCAAATGGCTGACGTACACCTTCATACAGAGACACAAGTGAGGATAGAGACATTTATGAAGCCCGCAGACACTGTATTTATCAAGAACAAAGTCCAAGAAAGTCACAGGAACATGAAGAGCACATCACAGCTCAGGACTCTTTGGAACAGTATTCTCGGTTTGAACAGGTCAGTGGAGAGTTCTTTCACTAAAAGTTATCGTTCTCCAAGTCCGGGGCGCGTGCATTTTCACTCTCCTGCATATGTTCATTAGAATCAGGGAAACTACCAGTAGTTGACAATGAGGGCCAATTGCCAACTACTTTGGACACCGGGTCCACTGGTAATGTTAATGAACATCATGTGACTACAGAAAATGATAATGTGTTGACACAAAATGTATCAATTATCATTGAAGATGCAGTAGTGCATGCATTTGTTAATACGGGGGCTGACGTTTCTCTTTTAACTGAATATTTCAGAATGTCTGTTCTAATTTTGCATCAGAGACCTTTAGTGAAACAGTTTATACCCCTCACATACATTTTTGGAGATATTTTTGATTCTGTGGGTACTGTATGTATTAATGTCGCTTTGGGGAAACATTCAGTGTCACATGCATTTCAGGTGATCGGAAATTGCTCAAAGGCAGTGGTACTTGGTTGGGACTTTTTATTTACTCACAAAGTGGGGATCGACATGCAGAACAAGTGTTCTAGAGTCCATACTTTTTGTGACTACTGACAACATACCCTTAAACTTGTTGTAATTACAGTGGCGACCACTATGAAAGTTCCCTATCTGTCAGAAGCTGTAATATCAGCAAAGTTAAGGTCACACCATACAGGTTTTTTCCAAATGGTTATATGGGAGTGTTTGAGCCTCATTATCGTGAAGAATCAAAATTAGGGTTAGCATGGGCTGTGACAAAGGCATTTAAGCCATTTAAGCCAACCGGCAACTATAGTTGCCGAAGATCATAGTTGCCATTTTCCTTTTACGAGGATTTTCCTTTTGGAGGTTGCCATTTTCCTTTAAATTTTCTACATGTTATCCATGTTTAATTTCTCAATGACAAGCAAACAACCAAATAAAAGACTTAAAGAAAGAAAAAAAGCAATTGATTTACTTCCTGTCACATGAGGCCTTCAACTTCCTTCTCCTAATTTCAGGATGCAAAATGGATGCCAACCCTCCCAAATAAAGGCAATTTTTGCTGGTGGGCAAATACCTTGTAAGTGCAGAAATCTTGGGGAGTTAGGGTATAATGTGTTAATAAGTTAATAAATCAAGGTTATTGGTCTTGGGGTATTATGAAAGCAAAAATAATTAAACATCGAAACATAACTTAAACATCTAACTAATGTCTTTACTTTAAAGTAGACTTTTTTGATACCTAATTTGATACACAACAAAATTCTCAGAGTAAAATTAACATCTCCCACTGGTCCCACTCCTAAAAAGAGTTAAAATAACACTGGAGCAGAGTAAAAGTGCTGAGTGAACAGAGAATAATGAACTCCTGTTGTTAAAAAGCAGAATCACTGAAGAAGTACACAAAACTACAACCAAATTCAGTCACAGGCTGTCCACACACATGGGTATTGTTTAAATTGCAGCTTTTTTTCTATGCAAAAACACAGTAGCAGGTCACTGAAAACCTAATTTTTAAAACTCTTGTCAGGGTGAAGATTTGCAGAAGTGTTAGGGTCTGTGTTTTTAGAAAATTGAGAAAAAACGTTTTTGTTTACAAAAATACCTGTGCTCGTGTGGACATGGCCTTAGGAACTCAGCTGAAAACTAAATAAATCATGGGATTTTGCTGTGTAGGGAATAAGTTTTGAATAATTGTTTTATATATATTAATATTTGTATTAATTAATAATTAAAATTAATTATTGCAATTTGTAATAATTGTGTATAATATATATATATATATATAGGGCAGCACGGTGGCACAGTGGGTAGCACAATCGCCTCACAGCAAGAAGGTCGCTGGTTCGAGTCCCGGCTGCATCAGTTGGTATTTCTGTGTGGAGTTTGCATGTTCTCCCCGTGTTCGCGTGGGTTTCCTCCCGGTGCTAAATACATTTTTCTTGGAAAAAAAAAAAGAAAAACCCTGGAGAAAATAAATGCAAAACATGTTCATATAGGACACTATTACATGCATGAAACCATTTTTTAAAATTTGGCCACAAATGGGTTAAAGGTTCCATTTATGTGAACGTAGTCAATCTTTCTAAAGATGACACAAACTTGTATGGGGGCACTCCAGTTGGTACTTTTTATTCCATTTCTGATTATTTTTTATTCATTAATACATTAAAAAATGTGTTGGACAATGGATCCATACCAGTGTTACCTGTATTGCCAGATTTAACCAATACTGATTGATCTGAAACGCAGCACAAAACTCTGACTGATTTACTAACCTCATTCTCTGATGTTTTGAGTCAACACACACAAGACTTTGGTAGAACTAGCTTGGTTACGCACAAAATCAGGACTGTAGATGACACTCCAATATCTCAGCGAGCATACAGGACATTGTTGTAACTCACTGGCATACAGTATCAAAACCCGTCTGAATCTGAAGTCTTGGTAATCAGACGCCACATTGTCTCAGTCATTTACAACTGGCTTGAAGTCTTATACTATCACGATAACAGAGAGCCAATTGATTTGACTATTTTCACCAATACTTGGTTTGCAGATGTTCTGGGGATCCTTTACCAAATTTGGTGAATTATTTCATCACCTAACAATGCTGTTAACAAAGCCTTTCAACAAGAAACCTAACTTATTGTCTCACAAGACTCTCTCATGACTCCTGGGTCATGTGCCTATCATATGGGACATCCTGTTGGACACACTTTCGTAGAGACAAATGATCTCTAGAAATAAAGCATATGAATGAAAGACAATCACTTGAAGTGTTACAATTAAGGCAGATGTATCTAAATAATATGCCATAGTTTTCCTCATAGATAGTTACAAACCTACAAGAGATTTCACCAGTGAAATTAACAAGCAGTCTGTTAATGATTGATCCTGAGTACGATGGTACGGGGCGTGGTCCCGCCCTCCATGGTGACCGCTCATTGGAAGACAGGGCCATTGGGATGGAACAAACCAGATCACTTAAAAACTTACTGCAACAATAAAACTTTTTAACCCAGGACAATCTCCAACTCACGAGCAAATGAATCCCAAGGACGTCACTGAAGCTGAGTCAACAATCAATCAGGAGCGCCATGTTTCCCCGAGGCCAGCCCGGCGAGGGAAACTCATGACTTTAGCAAAGCGCAAGTACCACAAACAAATGTTGTCTCTTGCTGATCTGGTGCAAATTGATCTTAAGCAGTTAAAGATGAGCCAAATCTCTGCTTATGTGGTTTCTCAGGTGTGATTCTAGGATCTAGTAATAAGTACTAGAATTCGATTACTTGAAATGAGCTAATAAATCCCTGATCGATCTTTTAACGTAGGTTAATCACCTACAACATCCCTAGCTCTAAAAAACGAAATTCACCGTCAGGTATAAAATCTCAAAGCACAAGACATTGTAGAGGATAGTGATAGTCCGTGTGCGAGTCCAGTAGTAATGGTTCACAAAAAAGAGAACACCTACCGATTTTGCGTAGACTATCGCAAATTGAATGCTATAACCAAGCAGGTCTCAAGCTTAACCCAACAAAGTGTAAATTTTGCAAGCCATCTGTACAATATATGGGTCATGTTGTCTCAAAAGAAGGGTTGGCTTTTGACCCGGCTCACTGTCAGAAAGTTAGAGACTGGCCAACTTCAAACTCTGCTACTGAGGTGCGAGCATTTTTAGGTTTGTGTAGTTATTATAGGTGATTTGTCAGTGGGTATGCTTTTAAAGCGCATCCATTACACAAGTTAACCCACAAAGATGTTCATTTTTAAATGGACTGTGGAGTGTTCAGAAGCTTTTCAACAATTAAAAGATGCTCTTCTGTCATGGCATTTCTGATTTTTGGCCAGCCATTTACATTGAGCACAGATGCGTTTATACCACTATTGGCTCTGTCTTGCAAACTCAACAGGGCAAACTGTAATGGAAACACAACAGGGCAAAGAGCGTGTTGTGGCATACGCTAGTCACATACTTACAGCCACTGAGCGAAAATAGTCTACTTATGAAAAAGAACTGTGGGCAATAGTGTGGTCCTTCAGACATTTTCGTTACTATTTGACGAACTGCACTCACAATTGTCACAGATCACAAACCTCTTGTTGGTCTGAGGAAATTTAACTTTGATATTGATCCTACAGTATGTAGAGGTCGGTGGGCCATGGAGCTTGATCCATATGATTGGCTGGTCATTCACAAAGATGGCAGGAGACATACTAATGCACATGCCATGTCGCAAATTCTTGCGGTAGCGTCAACAATAGGTGCAGGGACAGTAGATGACTTGCTTCTTATACATCCAACAGCAATTTCTAATAGTGTCAGCTGTACTGATAGCCATTTCAAAGGGCAGTCAACAATTGGTTTGACAAGGTGAAACTGAAAAAGATACTTTTGAGTTGGCTGGCAATTCATTGTTCAACTTCTTTGGGGAGGAGAATAAAGACATTACACACTTTCAGAAAACCGACTCATTGCTTTCGCAGGTTTTTAGTTGGGTGGAACATCAGAAGAGACCTAATCTTAGGAAAGTGAAAGGTAAATTGAGGTTTCCCCGTCTGGTGCTGAAGGATGACGTGCTTTGTCATACAGTATATGTGGAGCCAGATAAACCTCAGCCTTATCATGTAGTAATTCCGGATGCTCTAGTTAAAGCAGCATTACATTACTTACATGGTGACCCATGTGCAGGGCACTACAGTGCTGAACGAACATTAAAACAAGCTCAGGGCTTATGTTATTGGCTGGGCATGAGAACCACAATTGAGCAGTATTGTGAGTTGTGTGAAGCTTGTGAGTTATGGAAAAGCTTGTACCACAGCATAGGGCACCTCTTCAGTCAATTAGTACTGCAAGACCTTTTCAGTTTGTATGTACTGATATAACAGAGTTGCCAATCATGTCAAAGGGAAACATATGTGTTGGTAGTGCAAGATCATTTTATTGCAAGATCATATGAAGTATGTTAATGCATATTCAATGATAGACCCAACAGCTTGATTTGCTGTTAGATGCAGTGGAGGACACTCCTTAGAATAATGGTGCAACTCAAGCCAGTCAAACAGAAACCGCGTATCATGAAGTACGAAAAACTAGGGTGAATCAAAGACTGAAATGAGAGTATTTTTTTCAGTAGGTATGAGAAATTTAACCCTTTGAAAATAACAATAGCATATCTGCACTTCAATCACTGTTTGGTTTGGCTCAGCTTTGCCAAAACCGACCTCGCAGACTACAGCGAATAATCCGGACAGCTGAACGAATCACTGGCACTACCCTTCCTACACTTCAAGAACTGTACTGTTCCAGAGTGAGTAAAAGGGCTTACAAAATCACTCTGGACCCCTCACACCCAGCACACTTCCTGTTTGAACTGTTACCGTCTGGTCGGCGTTACAGTGCACCAAGCACAAAAACAGCCAGACACAGGAAAAGTTTCTTTCCTCAGGCCATCTACCTCATGAACAGTTAAATATTCCCCTACTGTGCAATAAACGTGCAATACTTTTATCATACACACTCGTACACAGCACCTTTTAACAATTTACAGTGCAATACGTTTTCTACACAGTTGTACACAGCCCCTTATAACTTGTATATTTATAACAAATCTGTACATACAATTCATCATCCAGAGCTTTTTGACTGATTGCATCTCTGTTTAATGTTTGTCGTCTTTTTCATATTTATTTCGTGTTGTCACTTTATGTACACTGGAAGCTTCTGTAGCCAAAACAAATTCCTTGTGTGTGTAAGCACACTTGGCAATAAAACCCATTCTGATAAGGTGGTGAAGATGGACATGAATGTATCCTTTATACAGTTGTAAAGCTGATACATGTGAATGCGGATTTGAAAGTTGTGCATTATGAACGCTTAAAGCCTTACAGGTCTGATTAGATGGAACCAGCATTCACCTCTACAAAAGTGAGTAAGAAAACAGACACAAGAGTGGAGGAGTTTAAAATCACCATACCCTGCATTGTCAGGGTCTCTTCCTTTAATCTCAGGAGGGCCAAGGGTGAGTGAGAATAATACTCCTACACTATCATCAGTTCCTCATGTTCGTAGACCTTCAGGTCACTTGTTAAGGGTTTCTCAATCTGTGGGACAGCCAATACAACCAGCTGAAATTGGGGAGCATACTTTACATGAGGGTGTGACAACTCATTCAGGACGCGTTACTAAAAGGTCTTCGAAGTCGTGTTGAGGAATACAATACAGATTCAGGAATATTATTATGCGTTTACACAGAAACTCTTCTAAAGTTAATACTAGGTCAGAAATATTTTGATAAGGGGTAAAGGTCTGTTTGTTCTGTTATTACAGATTTTGTGATCGTTTTATTGAATTTTTAAGTCAATTATTTTCTAGAATTATAATATATATATATTGTTTTTGTATTTCTTAATCATTTGAAATGTGGTAATGTCTTTATTAGAGAGGGGAAAATGTAAGATGTATTTCTGTACAATTATTTTATGTAAATATTATGGTGATGGTTGCTTTAACTGACCCAAGAGCGTAATGACGGAGAGAAATAAAATGCACGAGATGTACGGTACATGTGCAGTTCTGAGTCTGAGTCTAAGTTGAGAGCAGGAAGAGAGAGCCTGCAGATGTCTGTAGCTGCTGTGTATGATCAATCTATGGAGAAACACAAATAAAAGACATTTGTGCCAATGTCTTGCATCTGTGTATGCCTGCATTAGTCTCGTGGACCCCTCTTACATTATATTATATAGTTAATAAAGACTTCAACTGATATTTGATTTTACAAATAAAGCTGTTGTATCATGTCCAATAGTTTTTTGGACCATCACATCATAACAATTAGACCTGTTACAAAACTTCGTAAATTTCACATAAATGTGTCATATACATCACTGAGTTTCAGAATAAATTTGGTATATTGTACATGGTCATGATAATTATGGGTCAGATGTGTTGCAGTTTAAAATATAAGTTTTTATTTAAATTGGATTTTCCTAAAAAGATGATTTTCTGAGTCTGAAATGAAGCAAATATTTGACATGACCCAACTCAGCCAATATTAAAGGTATCAAAGTTATATTTTCACAGAATATTCTTGTCACGGTCACAGAAGGCAGAGACGAAAGGATAAGTTTTCGGGGTGTTTATTAAAACACAATAATGGTCTTCTCACCGTAGTGCAAGCAGGGGTACAGATAATAACAGTCAATAAGGAAACAGTCACTTCCCTTGCAGTCGAGCAAACAGGAGTTAGCCTCGATGATGGGTCCATTCGTGGAAGACTTGGCAGAAGATCGAGGAGAAGATAGAGGAGAGTATGACCATACGTTGATGATTCCAGCCGACGAGTGAACAGGAGGGGTGAGTTTATATAGTGCGTGGGTGATGGCTGGAGCAGGTGAGTGTTGTTAGTGCACAGGTGAGTGTGATCAGTAATCAGGTGACTGTGTATGGTGTGTAGTGGATGGAGAGTGTGAATGGTGACTGGGGCTGATGGAACGTGCTGAGGGTGTGACAATTCTTTACTTTTTTCATATTTTATCATATTGTAGAATGATCTATTTGAATTTATCAAATAAAAAAGCTGGGTTTACACTAAGTCTGAGTTGGTCACACACACACACACACACGATTGTGTTGTTTGTCTGGATGTTATTATATTGTTCTGTACAAATTTGTTTTGGTTGCCTCAGTCCTTTTAATATCAGGGCTAGTGAGTGTGAGCTGTACAAATGTCAAATATAATTTATCATACATCTTATTCACTTATCCAGATATCTCCTGAGGCAATAGATTTGTTTCAGGCCAGAGACTCTTCTACAGTCTTTGACATGGACTTCTTTCAGTGGAGGAATGTAACAAAAAGCAGTATTTCTATTTAATATAACTCCACTTATACTTCACCACATCTCAGAGGCAAATATTACATTTTTCAATATCTAACGGTGTCAGACAAGTGTAGGGAATTAAAAATACAGTTATTACTGACCAGTAAAAATCATATGTACATTATATATGTGGTTTTAGACCACAATAATTCATTATTATGGTGTAGGGCCACCTTTTGCAGCCAGTACAGCAATAATTTGTCTTGGGAATGACAGATACAAGGCCTACACAGTGGCTGGAGGGATTTTGAGCCCTTCTTCTTGCAGAATAGTGGCCAGGTCACTACGTGATGCTGGTGGAGGAAAAAGTTTCCTGACTCGCTACGCCAAAACACCCCAAATTGGCTCAATAACATTTAGTTCTGGTGACTGTGCAGGCCATCGGAGGTGTTCATCTTCACTTTCATGTTCATCAAACCACTCTGTCACCAGTCTTGCTGTGTATATTGGTGCATTAACATCCTGATACACTGCACCGCCTTCAGGATACAATGTTTGAACCATTGGGTCCACAAGGTCCTGGCCATACAGTGTGTGTGTGTGTGTGTGTGCGTGCGTGCGTAGTTTTTTTGTTTATTTTTAACATTTTCAAAGGTCATTTTCATTTGATTGATTGATTGATTAATTGATTGATTGATCGATTGATCGATCAGTTGGTGTGCATGGCAAAATTATGTACATCTTAAATTTGACTTAATAACTTCAAAATGTCTGAAGAAAGACACTCTAATGTGCCAGAACTATGATAGCTTGCTGTAGTGTTTTGTTCTCTTCCCAGGGATGACACTGAGATTTTTCCTTTTGAGGGAACTTGACATCTTATGTGTTGACCCTATATATATATATATATATATATATATATATATATTGGGTGAATGTTGAGTAAATGATGATAGAATTAAACTTTTTGATTGAACTTTTTTTTAACACTAGAGCCACCAAATTTTACTACTACTACTACAGCAAGCATGAAAGCAAAATCTTTTTATCACAGTAAAAATATTTTTGAAAGATTTTCATGCAAACATTTGAAGCAGTTCTCCCGGTGTTCACATGGGTTTCCTCCAGGTGCTCCAGTTTCCCCCACAGGTCCAAAGACATGCGCTATAGGTGAATTGGGTAGGCTAAATTGTCCATAGTGTATGTATGTGAATGAGAGTGTATGGGTGTTTCCCAGTGATGGGTTGCAGCTGGAAGGGCATCCACTGCGTAGAACATATGCTGGATAAGTTGGCGGTTCATCCCGCTTGGCGACCCCAGATTAATAAAGGGACTAAGCCGAAAAGAAAATGAATGAATGAATGAACATTTGAAGCAGAATGTTTTGTGGACAAAACACTGTGAGTTGTAGAAATAATCTACATCTAAATAATATTTTTTTCTCCTATATAGACTACTAAAATGTACAATTAAAATAATATGCCATTCATAATGCGTAGCAAAAAACATCTGTTATGGCCATTTGAGGTAGAAATACCAGAAATCTTCTGTGCTTTGTCCTTTTGATAAAATGATAAAGTGTTATAATAAATTCAACCCAGGCTCATTCTGAAAACGTACCTCTATATACATTTCTGGAGATTGCCAAATATGTCCCAGGAGCTACGTTTTTGTGCAGTTTTTGTTTTCGCGAATCCACCAGCCGATGTGTACGCTTTTTGAGATTTAAAATTTCTCCCGCGAGTGCCATTCGCGCCTGCTGTTCGCTCATAAATCCACCAGAGGCTGCTGTCGACTGACTGTTTGAATGACCCACCCTGCCCCTTCCCTAAATCCAACCAATAGTATTTTAAAAAGCAATTCAGAAAAAGAAAAGCCCTAGTCTGATTTTACCACGTTTTACCACATTCTTAACCTGCTATTTACTTATTTATTTTTTTGGCATCTGTTTTTGTCTTTTACCTGCTTTCTGGAACCGTTCTTCACCGGACTCAAACCCCGTCGTCTTAATCAACTACTCTTTGCGTCTCAATTCTCAAGTCCACTGACTTACATAGTGAGCTAACTTGACAAACTTGTAACAGCCAGAAAGCCGTCCATATGTAGATAAGCGGTCAGCTGGTAAGCACGAAAAGGAACAGCGTCATAGTGTTTATTTGAAAAATGAAATGCAGCCACACGTACTTCTGGCTACATAATTCACGATCTCCAGAAATGTATATAGGGCTATGTTTTTAGAATGAGCCTATGTTGAATACATTGTAAATAAATGTTAGAAAAGCCAGAGTGTTTCAGTAATATGTGTTTTATTTCAACAAATTTATTAAACTACAAAATTTGAAAATGGAAAAAAAGTTTTTAAAAAATTAATTGGTGGTTCTATTGTCAATGCCTGGAAGACATGGTCTGCAACCAGACTGATTGCAAGAACAAAGGCAATCTACCATGTAGGAATCCCTTTCGAGAGCACCTAGGAGGAGAATTGCTTATATTGGACAAGCTTTACTGCACTCTGGAAGAGGTCAGACTACTCTGCTGCTACACTGGCCACCCCAAGACCTCTTCAATATGTACTCAACCATCCAGTTTTGAAGAACTGGAGGAGGCTACAGAAGAAAGCTAGAAATTTCCCCAATCTGTAATCTATTGTCCACTCTAACCCTCAATTCTCTTCGGACAATAATAGCAAAAATGCTTGAAGCGCATCCAGCCAGGAGTGGTTTCCAACCTGGAAAGATGATAGATGCAAAAGAAAAGTGTCTGCAGTAACTCAAATCACCATGTTCTGACGCCTTCCTTGCAAACCACCACAGGAGCGTGCAGATGTACTTTGTCTACATTATCCACTCTGAGCTGAAAAGCAGGTGAAAGAGAAAGCAGGATGCCGGTCAAGGCCATTTTTGTTTATCTGCTACCCTACTCCCTGGGTGTCGCTGAAAAGACTTTTACCTTCAGTTGACTAAGGGAAGCATTTAGCCTGTTTAAGCAGGTCCCCTAGGGGAGTAAACTGACATATTGGCATACAGCCTCAAGTATACTGGAGGGGCAAACTGAGAGAGTGGGTTGCAAATAGCATCCCACAACCCCTCTACTAAAGAGTCATTACTGATTGATGGCTGGCTATTCTTCATAATCCAAGGAAGCAAATATGGTGACACTAGACAATCACCTTCCATGCAATGTGCTTGGAAGGGGTGACAGAAAGTGAAATGTTAATGGTGAGAGTGTTCACTTTTATATTCTCTCACCTAAACCATTACTCACAAACCCCATGGAAGCATTCTAGAATACATGCATCTATAACGCTGGAACATGCTACTAGTGAAAAAGAGCACTTCTCTGCTCATTTCAGCTACAACTACAATGTCCCTTCAAGCTTAACATGCTTCTAAGTGGAACAGATGAGAAGTGGGACACTAATGAGGAAAATATACACTTTTCTGCTTTGTCAATTTGTTCCTTTCATTAAGATTATGGAGAGAGCATATTGCTAACCCTACCATGCTTTATGTACTTTGTCACCAATGAAAGAGTGGAATGCTGCTGGTAAAATTTTTCGGCTTTTTCCCTGTACCAGGCTAATAACAATATCACCTCCATGTTAAACTTAGAAGAGAGGCAACAGACAAGAGGATTTGACATGGTGAATCACTCCAGTCCAGTCCAATTTGCTAATATACAATTCCAATAGCAAAATAGGCAATATTAAAGTTCTCTCAAAGAAAAAAGATGAACTCACTGCTTACTCAACCTCAAGTGATTACAAATCTAATAAGTGAGTACAAACACTAAAGAAGATATTCTGAAGAAAGCCAAAAAAAAACTGTAACCACTGACATCCATGGTAGAAAAAGCATATACTTTTGAAATCAACAGAAGGGCTTGTGGGTGTGAAAGTACCTCTCCACCACTTAACTTTTCTGTAGGAAATCACATACCTAGATCCTCTAAACCTAAATCCATGTCTGCACTACTATGGCACTTGTATGCAGATCCCCTACTTTGCTCCTGGCGTGAAATACTGCAATGGGTAGCCTTCTTGCTTTCTTTCCTTCTCTTCAAGAATTGAAATTGGCGATTAGGTCAGAAGCTTTTACAGGGGCTGAAGGGTCCTGACTGTGTCAAGGAATAAAATTATTTAATGCCACTGAATCTGCTTTATGACATGGAGTGCAGGATCTCAGCAGAGCTCATGGACTCCCTCTGGAGACAATTCCTTACAGTGGTCAAGGTCCTTTAATCTGGTCAGTATGCAACACCACCATTGGGTGAAGAGCCAAACCGACGTTCTTCTATTTTATTTTATTTTATTTTATTTCGTGCAAAACAGACTTAGAGCTTAGATGTGAGGTGGGTCAGCAACCCACTCCACATACACGGATTTAGGGAGGAAAAGGGCTTACTTGAGACCCCTCAACCAATGGCTGGATCAGAAGGGACCACAGAATGGGCTTCCAGAGTCTGAAAGCTGCAGATCTCTAATATGTGAAGCCCGAGATGTGGGTAAACCCATCTCAGGCTTCTCCACCAACTTCCTCTGAGACCCCCACAATATATCATCTACAATCATTCTGCTGCTTTAGTCTGTTGCAGTCTGACCAGTCATGTCAGTGATATCTTTCAGGTAGAGAGCTATTGTATGCATGGTATTTTAAAATAAAATGTTAAAGCCAAACTAATCACTTAAAGTATCTTAAAGGTATAGTTCACCAAAAAATAAAAATTGACAACATTTACTCACCCTTTACTTGTTTCAAACCTTTATGAAGTTCTTTCTTCTGTTAAACACAAAAGAAGATATTTTGAAGAAAGCTAGAAAACCTGTAACCATTGACTTCCACAGTAGTTGTTTTTTTCCTACATGGAAGACAATGGTTAAAAGAAATATATTCTTTTGTGTTTAACAGAAGAAACTCACATGAGGAACCACTTGGGTGAATAAATTGTGATAATAAAGTGAGAACAAACAGATCTAACTTAACCTGATAAATTAAAACAGCTGTATTAATAGAATTAGAGGATAATTCGATACACTTTATTACTTATACATTTTGTATAGATTCCCTGCGTTAATGCATTTCCATTTTGTTGAAACCATGTAACAATGAAAAAGACACAAACATGAAGTTTATTATATTTTAATTACACATGCAGGCAAATACATGAAGGTAAGAGATTGCACAGCATAACACAGATGCACAAAGCATTTATCACAGTGTGAGGAGCATAACCGCTGTTCACTCAAATCCAAATTACTTACCAGCTGTTTCACCCAACACAAGAATGAAAGACAAGCCTTTTTTCTGCTATGAGTGGCACTTTGGATGTTTAAATTATTATTCTTTTTTTAATATAATGCTTGTCTAATAATAGTCTATGATTGTGAAAACACTTCAGAGCAAATTATTTAGTGAGGAATGGAATACATACGGTTTTCGGCTGAAACAGTAAGGGGGTTTAGAGACAGATTGTCATTGATTCTTCATGGAGAGCCAGCAGACCTGAGCACCGGAGCGTATAATGCGCCTTTGAGAGAGCGAGAGAACAGATCAGACAACCTGTAGGTCATTCTGACTTCATTTAAATGAAGGCACATCCTATGATCATAAAAAAAATAATACTTCATTGCTTGCACAGTGATTTGAACTGAATCCAAATGAAATGTGGGGAAAATAAAAAAGGGGAAAAAATCAAGCTGATGAACAACCAAATGTAACATTTCTACACTGTCTGAGCAATTACAAGAGACACAACATTACACTTTTAAATTCTGACTCCATCAAAAGCCAGTACAAAACAAGAATAATTACCCAATTACATGTGCCAT
>CAIGQW010000415.1:946765-965392 GCA_903798125.1 Danio choprae | reverse complement strand
GCCAGCATGAACATGTGACTGTAAAGGGAGGCCATGAGTGCTAACATGATGAAGAACATGGAGACCAAACACACAATGACGGATGTGTTGTCGGAGTAGATTATGAAGACGATTCCACAACCAGTACAGAAAGTCCAAATCCCTCCGATGATGAGCGCAGCTCGCCGCACTGTCATGATGTTGTGGTATCGCAAAGCGTAAAAAATTGTAACATAACGATCAACAGCTATAGCTAGAAGACTACACATGGACGCCACCACAGAGATGCAAATCATTGAGTCAAACACGTTGTCCATCTGTCTGATGAAATGGTCCTCCACAACTAGTTGGCGATTGGTGAGCAGGTAGATGACTATGGTTTCCCACGCGTTGGAGACGCTCACCAGCATGTCAGCTACTGCCAGACTGCAGACAAAGAAATACATGGGCGAGTGTAGG
The DNA here is from genome assembly GCA_903798125.1 of Danio choprae. Classification (NCBI taxonomy): domain Eukaryota; kingdom Metazoa; phylum Chordata; class Actinopteri; order Cypriniformes; family Danionidae; genus Danio; species Danio choprae. Next base: position 964,954 of record CAIGQW010000415.1, on the reverse strand, counting down.
TTTTTGTTTTTTGCTATGGCGCAGATGACCAGGATGTTTTCCAGCAGACTGACGATGCCAAGGATGAGGAACACCTCGGTGGCGATGTTGAGCTGCTCGCATGCTTTCGGCTTGTTGTGGGATGGGGTCTCAGTGGCATTTAGGATGTATGAAGCAGGACTGGAGTTGCCATGCATGCCCCAGAAGGGCGGAGTGGTCTCAGAAGTGTTCATTGTGGATGAGGGGTTGAATGGGAATGCTGTAGGCTTTTCTGGGAGTCACTGGTTTGGTGGGTAGGGCATCTTTAACCTGCACAAAATAAAACAAACAACGTTTAAAATGTAAAGACTTATAATAGTAGGTAATGCAAGTGAAGGTTATTTTTGTTCATTCATGAAAGAGTTTTAATAGTTTCACAAACACTGGTTACCAACATAATTTAAGACTTATATGATACCTGAATATATAGTTCCAACAAACATTTGGAAATAGGATCACAAACTTGTATTGTTAGAACTACAGCTCTCAACAGCTCTCTTTAAGTTGTTTTTTGTTTTGTTTTTTTGTTTGTTTGTTTTTTCAAACAAATTACATTTGGAATGTAAAGTAATGGACTGAAGAAAAACAAGAACATTTGCATGTGTTCTCTGGTAGTCAAGTCATCTTTATTTCTATAGCATTTCTTACAGTGTAGATTGTGTCAAAGCCTCTTTATAAAGATGAACAGAAAAAAAGAATAAAAACGCATAACAATATTTCAGATTATGGATATATTCAGCATATCGGGCAGGCAACAGAGTAGTGGTATGCTGGTGTAGTTCTATTTAGATTAAAACCAATTCAGTTCAATTTTACTAATTTGTATGAGTTAGTATCACGTGGCAACCTCAGAGTAATGTAAGAGAACCTGCAGAATTAAGCAAAATAATGAAATAATGGAGAGCAGTAATCTGATTGTTTATTATTATGTTTTTTTTAATTAGCAGATGATATCATTCCACAATTTGAATGATTAACTATGACAACTATAATCTTCAGTGTGGTTTCAGCAAGGTAGTTCCTACAAAATATCCTACTTTTTTGATAAATGAGCCGAAACAGGAGTTTTTGTTCAGGAAATGCACCCCAGAAAGCTAGGGTGTTGTGTTTCTTCCAGTCCATTGCTGTTTGCTTATAAGCTTGTTTTGACTGGTTGTTACTGTAGGTGACTGTGAAAAACATCTATCCTCTAAAATAGTTCTTGGTACTTTATTGACATCCGTTGTTCCACAAAAAACCTTTAAGCATTTAATTTTACAAAAGGCCAATTAATGTAGAAGAAAGTTCCATATATTATTGAAATGTACTTCTCTTAATTCTAAAGCCTATGCAAAAGGGAATTGATTATATATTAAGAATGGATATTAAGAATATCCATGGATATATAAATCCTGTTCTCTTTTTAAATTAAAGGTTCATTGTACACTCTTTAAAAAGAAGATTTTGGAAGAACAATTTTGGTGCCATAACAATCATTTGGTCAACAAAAAAAACTAAACAAAAAAAAAAGTTTGGTCATATAGCTAGGATGGGTTCATGGTGTAAATAAAAATGCAATTACATAAACAACTGACAGGTGTATTTACATACAGATAATCTTTTTTTAATATGTAAAAACATGTATGTACATAATAAGTTCGTTGTACCAAATTACTAATTTAAATGTAAGTAAATGGTAATTAAATGGTAATTACTTTAAATAACCTTTTTGTGAATGAAATAAAAGGTTGTTTGTGGAATCATTTATGCCAATAAAGAACATTTATTAAACGTCTCACTAAAATGCTTTATCTGGTCAGTTAGATACAACACTGCAAGTGTTTTTTTCCCTGATGACCATGGTCTATTAATGCTACACATAAATATTGCTGAGTTGTTTAACTACTGTATATGATGTTCAGTGAAAGCTGCATAGGTGACACGACTCTACATTCCCTCGCAAATATTTGCCTTGCTTGAACTTGTTTATTTGTCTACGCTCAAAGCTGCTTGCTGCTGTACTGAACTGCTTTGCATTTAATGAGTTAATAAAAATTTAAGTATACTTGTGTCTAATTGCTTCTGTCTAATTAATTAGTTGCTTATGTTGCAAGCAGCCGTGTATATTAAATGAAATAAGGTACATTCAGTCAGTTGTTACCTACAGTAGTTGCTAGGGTGTTCTGAATGGTTGCTAGTTGACTGCTTACTGTTTCAGGTGAAAGGGTCCACCTTTTGGCAATCTGCCGCAAACCCATCATTAGTAAAAAGTAATTGAAATGTTCTTTTTTGAACCATCAGGCAATAACTGCTAACCTGATCACTTAGAAAATAAATACTTTTTTTTAACAAACCTTGAGATTTGAGGAATCATGTATGTACGTAGCAAAAAAAGATTGAGAGTTGAATAGAGCAGAAAGTACTCTTGGTGCAGTATGTGCGGATGAGTCTTTTTTTATTATTTAATTTATTCTAATTCTCTTTTTTAGTTTTTCTCAGTAAGGCTGCAAAAATACACACATACAAAACCAGCACTGAAATATTAGAAATGTTATAAAAAACATATTTTAAAATGCAGTTACTTCAGAAATCATTACAATATGCTGATTTGCTCAAGAAATAAACAAGAGGAACAGTTTAACAGATTATTTGCATAGATAGATAGATAGATAGATAGATAGATAGATAGATAGATAGATACTCTTATACATTATATCTAAAAGCTATATCTTAAAAGCTATCGACTAAATATGACCTTTTAAAGGAGATAAAAAACAACAAAAGAAATGTGTTATTTCCTAGCTTTCTATGTGTCATGTGTGTCCACAGAACAAATCAAACAGAACAAACAGATCCAGACGATACCTAATTACCGTCATAAGTTCTTGTTTTGCTTCAATTTATCATCTCCTGCTTCAATCTTAAGTTAGAGGGGGAAAAAACATGATCACACCACAAGGACAGCTACTGTGAGAGATAAAATCTAAGCACTAAGCACATCCTTAAAAACATATGATAACCATTTCATGATAGATGGCAAATGGGGCTTCAAAACAAGCCCATTGTTCACAAAAACAGTCCTGCATGTATTTTATTAGTGAATTACGTTCTCTGTAAAAGAGTAGATTTATTGTGGCTGCTGCTTCAGGTCTCTGTATAAAGGATTCTCTATTTGAATGTGTGCGTCAGAAGGCTTTTGCAGCTGTGTCGTCTACTATCTGCTGATAAAAGTACAGTAAATGAGTCACTGCCTGACGAACCAAATACAGAACTTTGCAAACAATAAAGTAAGTACACAACTTCACAGCCAAATCAAGGGACTGTGTTGGGCCGATGGCATGATAGCAGTGATAATAAGTGCTGAAGATTAAAAAATGACAAAATCTTTGGTCTTAAATGTCTTTGCTTCCTACTAATAACTCTCTATATTGCAGTATAGTGCAGATGATTACCCACAAATGGTTTTCACTTGAGATGAACCAAGTGAATGTTCCCAAACATTTGCAGGAAAAAGTTACAAGCCATGAAAGAAAACTAAGTGAAATAAAACTCACCATTGAATCCTAATTGATCTGCAATCGGCTCGGCTAGACCGTTTTTGACCTTGAGCGTCACCAAGTCCTGTTTTACCAACTCGAGAAACGTGAGCAAAAGCACCAATCTCATTGGTCAACTCGTTTTTTATATGTCGCATTAAACCAGAAAAAATGTGCTCATGGGATTTTCTTTAGATGTCAATTTTACAACTGCCATTTTGTGCGTCAGTTTAGTCACAAGAGATTAAATGTCAGCAATAAATACAAGCAAAAATCATCCTGGTGTGCACAGGCTTTATGTCTAAAGAAAGACAGCAAGGCTCTCTTGAGTTTGATCATTCACAGACTAGAAGACCTGATGTCCCTGGTGAAGGGTTGGGGCTGCAATTACATCTTGATACAAATGTGTGGATTCCTCAGTCTTTGTATGTGATACCCTGAGTGTGACCAGTAGGTGCTTTCTCCCCCAAATCCTTGGCACCCACTTGTCACCACCTGATTACTGGTACATACATGGTCATTCTATTTGTTTGAAAGTACATTTTAGCTATGTGATTAGCTATGTACATCTTAGCTATGTGATTCAGATCGGTTTAGCACTCCTGGTTGTACAGGTTTCAACCAAGAGTGTCTGGGACCTCGAGGCAATTTGTGTCAATAATTCATGCCTTGCGTTCCTTTCAGTTAATCCCATATGTGTAATTGGTTCATGGAAAATAGTTCCCCCTCTGGGTTAACCTGTAATTTCCCCCTGACAGATGACTATTCTAATTTAGTCAGTATGCAGTGGGACTGGAACACCTTCCCAACATACTGATTTATTGATAAAAAGTCTCTAGTGTTAAATTTAGCTAAGCAAACTTATTACAACTCCCCCTATATTTCACAATTCCCAAATTGGGTAATTCAGGCCATGTAACTGGTTCCGAAGTGGTGCCACTTTTCTATAGGAACTCCCATATTTACTCAACTGTATGAACATAACTCTGAACTGCCAGCTCCATCTTGGCCCCTAAAGATTCCAAATATGAAAATTTCACTAACCAATCTTCATTGACCCTTATCAAACTCAGAGTTTGAGTTTGTGTGATAAAGGTTTGTATGAGTTTGAGTTTTTTCTTAAGTGGAATCCCTACTGCTTACACACAAGGACTTGTAATGCTGGTGGTACTGATATGTTCACTAAGTAAACTATGTGAACCTCCGGCTATGTGAGTGACAGCAACTTTTGGCAACCAGATGATGGGATGTCATCAGAATCCTTCAACGTCATGCAAATGCAGAGCAACTTCACAAGCTACAGCCAAAATGAGCATCAATAGAGCTCATATGATCATCTCTCAGTTACTGCAGGAGCTGATTGTATTCTCCCTGGTATAGACATACAGTCCTACACAGACCAGCGTTTGCAGCAGATAAATAGCAGCCATGACAGAGAACAAATCTTGTGCACCTTTGTAATTAAGCATTCTATGTGCCAATCACATTTATATGTAGTGTTTCGTTTAAACACTGTTTTAGCAGCACATAAACTCATTCACTCTTAGTGAATATCATCATAAATGCTACCTAAGCAACCTCAAGGTGGGAGTGCCCACTATCAACTTTAATCAGCAGTCACTTCTAGTGGGAATGAGGCTTTAATGGATTACAGATTTTAACAATGATTTGAGAAATGCACTATCGTGACTGTATTTCATCTCAAACATCAACATTCTTGGCTTCTTCCAAATTCTTCCAATGTTCGCCTCCCTTGTCTTCTAGCACACATTATTCTTATATCTTTTATTCTCAGCTGTTGACCCTGTTTCTTTTTCTTTCCTTGTTCTTCTTCCATTGTCAGAATCTATAACAATAATACTTCTGTCTATACAGTATATGCTTGTCAACTGAATCTTTAAGAGATGCATCTCTGAGTTATTCAATGTATATCTGTAAAATTCATCAATTCTGGAAACATTTACAAAAGTCTTGTATCGAAGAAATGTATAGAAAATATACCTGAGAGATTATGACAATTAGCACAGCAATTTTGTATTCATTGGCTCATGAAATTAATTATTATTTAGTGCTAGATATTTTGAGGAGCGTAATTACTCAATAGTGAACAAGTGCAATATATTTGGCATCAATGTGACATAAACAATTGACAATATAGGAAACAGCAGACAACTGTGCGTAATCAGTTGTACTGTATGAATGTACCAAAGCATTCGCAATTCATCCAAAAGAATGAGCTTCTTTTATCATGTGACTGGGAGATGTGGAGGTTGAACAAGGAGTTTCAGGACATAATACTGGTTTGAGAAACGTATCTTGAGAATTGACTGGGTAAATCCGTAAACTTCAGCATGTAGCTTGTTTCCCAAGCCCTGTTTTTGCTGTAGGCATGAATAATGCTTAAAATCATGTGGCTTGTTGGAGAGAGGTGAAAACAATTCAAAAACAGATTTACATTCAAAAAGGGTCCCACAAATATCCATGGGGACACAAATGTCATAACCAATAAGCAACTACTCAGAACAGCATGTTAAATACTTAGTGGTTGCACTATATTTTGTAGTACATGTACTTACAGTGTACTTTCCTTAGGTTATATAAGACAAAAGCTTAGTTTTAGGGGGTAGGTTTAGGAATAGTAATAAATACTGAATGTACTTAGTTTACCTGAACAGTTACTTCTAAACACAAACATCAGCAAAAATAATCAAAGATTAACCTACAGTACATGTACCCACTGCACAAATATAGAGATTCCTACTGTTTCCGAGATGCTAGATGCATTCTAGCCAATATCACTGCTTCTTGACTTTGTTTTAAAAAAACAGACTTAATATTTGTCATAAAGTGTCTCACTGGCCACATTATAAAATAGTAAAAATCAAATGCCACCAAACAAAACAAGGAAGCTCATTTTGTGTTTCATGCATAATTTCACCAGTTTTAAATCCTTGTGCGTGTACAAACATTTCAGGTTTTCAATACAATCGAGGATTTACAGTAATCCACCCCATGCTATTCAATTGTGCTGAATATTAAGGGATTGTTTGGTTGCATATAAACATAGCTAAGATGACCCAATTTGAATGCTGTAAATGTAGTTTGCTAATGTTCATTTGTGAATAAAAGCTAGCTAAAATAATATCTGTTCATCTAATAAATTGTGTCTCTTTTAGAATAAACCACTCAATTTGTTATACAGAGTTTTGGGTGAAAAGTTTCAGTGGAAGGATAGAAATCTCTCAAATAAAAAATATATATCCTAGGATTTTAAATGACATAAGGATTTGTAAAAGATGACTAACCCTTTAAAGAGCAAACTGCTTAAAACACTTAGAACAACGCAATAATTGAAAGGATATGGAGCTACATAACATTTATATTATAACTTGAGTCTAACTAAGGTCGTGTGTGAAATGCGCTGCAGTGGTGACTCACATGCTCAGCATTAATAAGCCTGAGTGAATGAAAGACAGCAACAGCATTTCAGCATCTACTGCAACATTTATTAAAATAAATACTGTAACATATTCACTGAACATGGTAGACAATTTCATTTTAAGAAGTGAGGATTGTTCAACATAAATACTGTGTGACTTTGACAAGTAAAAAGTGGTTAAATGTATCACCAAATCTTTTTATTTAATGGAATATTACATTTAAATGATTTATCCATGCACATAATTATGACCCTGAATGACAAAACCATTAAGTTGCATGGGTACATTTGCAGAAATTGGCAAAAATTCATTATATGGGTCAAAATTATTTCTTTTTCTTTTATGCCAGAAATCATTAGAATATTAAGTAAAGATCATGTTCCAAGAAGGTATTTGGTACATTTCTTATTGTGTAAATATATCAAAACTGAATTTTTGATTAGTAATACGCATTGCTAAGAACTTAATTTGCTTTAAAGGGGATTAACATGTCACTCTCATGGGATCAACTAATAGCAAACCACAAACATACAATCAATTCTTCAGGAACAAAATTAGATCCCACCCAACATTTATTCTTAGGCATATTCCACTTCACCTGAATATGCCTAAATAAAGCTGCCATAAAGTGCATTGATTCAATAACATAAATTGTTCTCTGATATCTACATAGTAGGGGGGAGGGTGTCGCAGACAAAAGTGAAGAACTGGGGGGGAGGGGTATGGGTGTCGTGGACAAAAATGAAGAGCGGGGTGGGGGCGTGTCGTGGACGAAAGGGAAGTTGTTGTGCGTGGGGGGACTCGTGGGCCCCTAATAATATCTCTGGGGGCCCCAAAACGGCGAGAGCCCTTAGAATCGTCCTAACTTTTCCCCCCTAGCGGCACCTCTGATGGTGTGTATGGCCACGGAATGGCCATTTCCATGTACTGATTTTTTATTATTCAGCTATTCCAAAAGTATATCCAGATTTTCATTACATGTACAATTAAAAATCATACATAGCCTTGTAAACCAGTGTTTCCCAACCCTGTTCCAGAAGGCACACCAACAGTACACATTTTCAACCTCTTCCTAATCAAACACACCTGAATCAACACATCAGAGCATTAGATAAAACTCTAAAACCTGAAGTTAATAGGTCAGATGAGAGAGACTTCCAAAATATGTAATGTTGGTGTGCCTCCAGGAACAAGGTTGGGAAACACTGTTGTAAACAGAAGGGAAAAGCAATTTAGTTTTTAAAAGCTAATTATGCTTGAAACGTAAATTACATTTTGAATTTTCAAAATGTAATTTGAAAATTGAGGTAGAGGAGTTTAATCAATTTTTTTTCTTTATTTTTTAATTATCATTATTATTAAAATGAACTTAAATATTTATGTGATAATTGTGTTTCTGTGTATTTCCATTGCAAGCTTTAACAACAATGGCAGGTAAAAAAAAATAATAAATCCTTGCAGGTCCCAGGTGGCAGATGAAAAGAACATCCAGGAAAGATTGTAGCCTAGTGCAAACATTGCAGTATCGAGGTCTGACATTTCAAAGGGTTTATTTTTTAATTATTTTTTTAGAAATGTGCCATCAGTAGATAAAAGAAGCCCACCCACTCTCATTTATGCAAGGACATATACATACTGTAGATCCAATGCTTAAAAATTCCTTTGAATTTTTTCCTTCCTTACAGTCTTTGATGTAAATGATCTGATATTTCAGAGCTTCTGCTTCAGTTATCTCAGTGGCCCTTTTTGTTTTTTTAAATAAGACTGCTATCTCTAACCTTAGTCAAGATTCTCTAATGTCTAATCCGTTTGATGTTTTAAAAAGTCCTCCAATAGGGATGCTGTCAAAATGCATGACTAATTACAACTGTCAGTGCTGCCAGATGGTGTGGTTACAGCATTTTCAACAAGGGAATAACAGGCCCAGTGCTGACCAGAAAAACCTTGACCCCTTGAAAACAAGCCCACTGCTGGCACACGTTATCACATTATTAACAGACTCCTGATTCAATATATTGCTTTGTTGAGTATGTCTTTGTTAAGTGTATTGTACATAAATTCATTCCCTTGTTAAAGTCACATTACATTTTGGCATACCTCAGTGTACACTTGTATAGCCTGACTAATGATCAGTGTACTTCAAATGTTTTAATGATTAGTTCATGCGAATTTTGCTCTTTTAGGTCAGTAATGTTATTACTATTACGTATAAATACATTTGTTCATGGCTGCTTTTCCCAAAAGCAATGTAAGCCTAGTTAGTAGAGTGTAAAAATTATAGTTGAACTGACCTTAATGTTACAATCTTAAGAAGCACCTGAAATTCACTGAAGATCTATTATTGCTCTAGAGTAATCACTGAAGCCCCATAAGCACATAGGACGATATGGACTTTAGTTATGAGGTTATGTGCTTTAACTTTATTCAAGTGCAGTGTGATTATAATTAAAGGGTTTGGTTATACATTATTGTACACTTTATTACTTTTTTTAAATTACTTTATGAATGGAAAAATAAAAAAGAACAGCAAACATACAAATAAATAAAAATACACTTCTAAATTAAATGACGGAACAAAAATTAATAAAGGAAGAAATTTAGAAAGTATGATTGTGAAAAAAAAGATACACTCAAAAAAATCTGTCAATAGCTATGCTTTTATTCAGATATGTGAATTAAAGATGCCCAATTAAGAAAATCTTTGTATACCTAGGCATAGTCGAATAATAGAATATGGAAATGACCATACCGTGAGACACCATTGTTTTATTGTTCTCATGTAAATTCAGAGAGTGTAAACCCCCGGTGAAAAATAGGCTTATCAGAACACAAGACTGTATCAGACTGTTGGGTGACTCATGGGGCAAGCCCTCAAGATTTGCATGTACTTTAGATCACGTTCTACATCATCGAGACCTGACAAGCAGCTGCAGTATCAGGAGATCACCAGCCAAAACACAAATATATATGTTACTCTGGGATCATTAATATGCATGCCCCAGGCTGAGTTTGATAAGCCACATTAAGCCGACAATTCCTAGACAAGATTAAACAAATGACCATTTTCCTTATTTATTAAGTTTATCTAAGTTTAATATTTCCTTATTTTTAAGTTTATCTAAGTTTATATTAAACTTACTATGTATCTGGGACTCTTATTTTGAAAATGGAAAATGAAATTTTTTTTAAACATTGCTTTGCAAAGATTCCATGAGCCATCTGTTCATATGCTCATCAATTCAGCGCCACTCAGAAGAGGCATAAGGTATGTTTACTTGCATCTTTTGTTAATTTATAATATTTATTGTGAAATGTGCATACATTTTTAATTTAACATTCAATAAAATGTGTTTTGAACATTACTACATACATTTTAACTCTTCCTAACAAAAATGTCCAATTAATAAAATAATCATGGAATTTACACTGGAATGTGGTTTAAATTACATGTGGATATTTTTTTTAAAATAGCATATTTTGCATTTAGTGCATTGCTACAATAATTATGGGCATACAGTGTAAAATATTACCACAAAAAATTATTATAATTATGATAATAACAATAATAATGTAAAGAAATTGAGTGAACCATCTTTATATATATTCAAAGTGCAATTTAGGATGAATTGCTCTACAAATTTATTTGAATATGGGGAAAGCATCATTTTATTTAAAACTTTTTTTTTTTTACATTTTCCTAGAAGAAACCAGGCAAAGTACATTCATTGAATAAAAAGAATCTTAAATTGCATCTATTCCTCAGGCCACATTTATATTGCCCACTTGGAAGGCAAATAAATCATGTTCTCTTTAAAAATAAATGTTTTTTTCTACATTTGTACTTTGTGACCAGCCCTACTCCCACTAATCACAGAAAAACAAACTCCAAGCCCATGTGTGGATCAAAATGCTGATTGCAAAAATGATTAGTGTTTGTTCTAAAAGTAGTTTGCTCTCATAGGTTTATTTGAGATACTGCTAAATATAGCGTGGGAAAAGCTTTGACCTTGAAGAGTTTCCTTATGTAATGAATATTTCATTTTCATACTTCACATCTCACTGCTCGGTATTTATTTTAAAATGTAGTAAAAAAAAGTACAGTACAGTACAGTACAGAAGTACAGTACAGTTCTCTGATTAATTGTTTCCCAGACTACTGACTTAAGACTACTTCATAGTTCTTTATACAATCTGATTTTTATTGCTAGCCATAGTTCATTATTTCTCTAACGTGCATTCATTCATTCATTCATTCATTCATTCATTTTCATTTCGGCTTAGTCCCTTTATTAATCTGGGGTCGCCACAGCAGAATGAACCGCCAACTTATCCAGCATATGTTTTACGCAGCGTTTTACCTTCCAGCTGCAACCCATCTCTGGGAAACATCCATACACACCCATTCACACTCATACACTACGGACAATTTAGCTTACCCAATTCACCTATACCGCATGTCTTTGAACTTGTGGGGGAAACCGGAGCACCCGGAGGAAACCCACACCAACACGGGGAGAACATGCAAACTCCACACAGAAATGCCAACTGACCCAGCCGAGGCTCGAACCAGCGACCTTCTTGCTGTGAGGCGAACGTGCTGCGCCACCGTGAGGCTCTCTAACGTGCACCACAGATATAAAGTGGATGTAGATTGGTATCTTTTATATGTGCTTTTATTTAAAATTGTGATTGCATTTTTTATAAAATTATTGCAACAAGGACACATCTTAAAAGCATTTACAACCTTTACACAAAAAATTATACTCTAAGATAGCATTTCCCATATATTCATATATTCATCAGCATCCTAATTGCATGCTCCCTCAAAACTTGCAACATCTGTGACATTGTGCTGTGTGAAAACGCCTTTTAATGTGGCCAGCCTAAGGCACATCTGTGTAATAATCATGTTGTCTAATCAGCATCTTGATATGCCACATCTGTGAGATGGATGGAGTATCTTGGCAATAGCTAAAACATTCATTCATTCATTCATTTTCTTTTCAGCTTAGTTCCTTTAAGAGTCGCCACAGCGGAATGAACCACCAACTTTTTCAGCATATGTTTTACGCAGCGAATGCCCTTCCAGCTGCAACCCATCACTGGGAAACACCCATACACACTCATTCACACTCATACACTACGGACAATTTAGCTTACCCAATTCACCTATAGCGCATGTCTTTGGAATTGTGTGGGAAACCAGAGCACCCGGAGGAAACCCATGCGAACACGGGAAGAACATGCAAACTCCTCACAGAAATGCCAACTGACCCAGCCGAGGCTCGAACCAGCGACCTTCTTGCTGTGAGGCAATTGTGCTACCCACTGCGCCACCGTGCTGCCCCTTACTAAAACATATTTAGAAAAATGTCTGAACAATATTTGAGAATATCTTTTGTGAACATAGAAATAGTTCAACTCATGCAAAATGGGAGCAAAAACAATTTTTGAGTGTACTGCATATTATTGAGGTGTACAATTTTTTTAGCACCGTGATCTGAAGTTACTTTTATTCGATTAGTTTCAGTTTTGAGCAGTAAGGTGGCTTAGTGGGTAACCCTGTCGCCTCACTGCAAGAAGGTCTCTGATTAGAGTCCTTGCTGTTCCAAGAATCCTTTCTGTGTGGAGTTTGCATGTTCTCCTTTTTGGTTTCCCCCACAGTCCAAAGACAGTCCAGTGTGTTATATGTGAAATGAATAAACTACATTGGCCATAGAGTATTAGTTATTAAACACCATCATAATTGATACATTTTTAATATCAAATGCTGTCAGATTAGTAATCCATGTTCAATATTGTAAATTAAAGAGCGTTAATGAACAGCCAAAACACATAAAAGGTTTATGTTTTTATTTGAAGGTGATGTAGAAAAGCCACATTAGACCTTTTTAGGCAGTAAACATTCAAATTAAAAATTGTATAGAAATGAATTAAGGATTTACCTGCACAGTTTCAGAACCATTGTTTTAAAAATTTATTCCAAAAAAGGAAAGCTTAAATGAATAATAAATCACCTGAGAAAAAGAAGCACTGTGAAAAGAAGGTGAGCATGTAACACTTATTGCAGTCATTTAAATACACCATACACACCGTGAATAGAATAGTTTTGCCCTAAATTTTGCCCTGCATCCTGGTGAGAATTTAAAAATAGCAGACGGTGCCAGCTATCTCATTAGAAAGCAGTGTTTTGACAGCAGGCATGTTTTCACCCTAGTCTCTTTCTCTCTGTCTCCATTTGAGTCTGACCTATGGTTTGTTCAGCCCTTGCATACAGTACACCTCAGAGACCCTCATCTGCATTTTAACATCCTGCATTAATTCTGTTCCCACAAAAAGGAGTGTATTTTGTTCCTTCACACACAGGAAGTAACTCTGTGTAGCCAATATGATTCACAGAACTTCAGGCCTCTGGGACCCACACAAAGACTGCAATTGATCTGCCAGCACTGTGCATTTCTTAATATAATGAATGAAATTCAGAGATTCCTTTTATGATCTCAAGCACTGTTCACAGGGGTGAAACATTTCTGGAAGCGGCGTTATTTAACGTTCTTGACAAGACATCCTTTTACCAATCACCAAGGTCAGAAATCTCATACTGTGTGCAGAATCATTTACACAACCTCCAATCCTCATCAAGAAACACTGCTTTTATATGAACTTAAACCTTTAGGATGGGATGTTAAGACTCTGCCCACATGGTGTTGGATTTAGGTAAATTCACAAAAGTTTAATATAATTACAGCCACAAGACAGCGCTGTTGTCGGTGACCTGAAACAAAAAACTCAACATGCCGCCCAGTGCATAGCTGTGTGGAAGGACAAAATGCAACTTTTTGGAAATGATGATGTCACTGTACCATGTAACCAGAAAGAGAAAGAACCCTGCTCATGTTTGTGCTGCAGGCGCTGCTAGGTTTATTAGCAATATTACAACAAAGCCTGCTACTGCTACATTAACAGTTACACGCATCAGATGTTTTAAGTTTTACATGTGTTTACCATAATCTTCTTGTGTTAATGTCTGTACAGTGCTCAGGACACTGAACAAAGACTTCATTTGCATGATCATTGCATTCTTGTGTGATTTTAATGTATCCTGCAGATCTGTTTGTGTTTAGGATGGAAAACGATGGACGTAAATTGATGAACATCCAGAAAAGCTGTAAACTGATCACCTATTAAAACAACCTGAATTGAGTGGAGAAAAAAATGGAGAAAAAAATGAACACACTACACTGTAAAAAATGCTGGCTTCCCCACAATTCCTTCATGTTGTCCAACAAAAATCGATTAAATTAACTTAACTTTTTTTAATACTCATCTTAAATAAGTTGTTTGAACAAACAGCAAAATAATTTTGTGTGTACCAACTTTTAACATTGTAAAACATTTAGTTTTGACTTTAAATTCTCACTTAATGGTACATTCATGGCTGTTGTAAAACAACTATAAACACACAGTGATTAAATGTGAATAATACATTGTCTATGCATTGTTTAGCAACAGACAACAATTAAATATACTATACTATAGGTATTTTATATGTATTTCTGTTATAATTTTAATAAAAACACTGAGAAATGTATTAAAATTTATAGGAGGCACAGTGGCTCAGTGGTTAGTACTGTCGCCTCACAGCAAGAAGGTCGCTGAATCGAGTCCCGGCTGGGCCAGCTGGCATTTCTGTTTGGAGTTTGCATGTTCTCCCCGTGTTAGTGTGGGTTTCCTCTGGGTGTTTTGTGTTCTGGACCCCAAGTCCAAAGAAATGCGGTATAGGTGAATTGGATAAACTAAATTGGCCATAAAGTGTGAGTGTGTGTGAATGAGTGTTTCTCAGTACTGGGTTGCGGCATCCACTCTGTAAAACATATACTGTAAGAGTATATGTGGCTTATATGTGTCCTTTGGCTTATTTATCGACCCCTGATAAATAAGCCAAAGGAAAATAAATGAATGAATAAAAATTTATAGTAATAATATTTGTACTATTTAATGAACAATTGTCTTTTTGTATCAGTTGTTGTTCCCTCTTAGAAATAACTTCACATCGGTTTCACATTACTGTAATTTTACAGCAGGGAGTTTTTAATTAGAGAAAATTTGAGTTTTAATATTTTATATGTAATTTATTCAGCTGTACCTATTTTTCCAACATAAAATGTACTGTATCATAGGATTGATTACCTTTCAACTGCTAATCGGCACAAAGACAAATGAATGTGAGGGAATGATGTTAGCTTGATGCCATTTCATCGGTTTCAACTTAAATTAACCTCAGTGCGCTCGGAGCAAATACACACGCAAACAAAATGTGTCATATGAGAAGCTTTAATAAGCACTGTGTGCGTCATCTGCTTCAGATCATCACAGTCACAGACTTATGAAAGCACCGAGGTCTCCTCACATTCACAGACTCATTCTTGTGGTGTGCTGAATTCAGAAACACTAAGCTCTTTTACAGATCAGCTGCATTTTGGGACGATGCCTCACAGTGGATGTATTTGTCTTTTGTTGTGGATAAACATAAGAAAAACAGTCTTGCTTTCTAAAGAGATTTTCCAAATGTCCTGGTGTGACACTTTATGAATAAAACATGTTGGGAACACCTTGTGCTCTTCCAGTCTAATAGCACTGAGGCTGTGTTCCTGAGTGGTTGGATAATAAACTAATGTCTTGTTTGCTTTTCTTAGTGCTCAACCTCAGTGTACGCTGTTGAAACTAAAGGCAGGAATACAGAATGAATGATTCGCAGATGCATATATGAAAACCATCAAGGTACATTTCTTTTCTAAGCTCTATCTTCTTTGGGCGTGCTTGTGAGTTGTTTGATGGAAACAGCAGTACATGAATCTGCAATGTACACTTCAAATAACCTTGCTGCATGAGTGGGCAAATAGCTGTTTCAATTGTCTGATTGTCTGGCCGGTTGTCGTTCTTCTGCTATTACTGTAAAGTTTGAATGAAATGTAAAAGAAAAATGATCAAGAAACTATTTTTCTAAGATCCCAATTTCACATTTTGGCCACATAATGACTGAAGTTTGGACATGAACACATTTTAATGTAATGTTCAAGCCAGAACATAAAGGGTTGAGTACACCCAAAAAAGGATTTGAAAAGTCATCATTTACTCACCCTTCACTTGTTCCAGACCTGTTTTGTTCTGCTGCGGGACATAAAAGACGATATTCTGAACAATGTATGAAACCGGTAGACCTTGACTTCAATGGCATTTTTACTCCTACTATGGAAGTCAATGGCTACCTGTTTCCAACACTCTTCAAAATATATGCATTTGTGTTCAACAGAAGAAAGAAACTTATTAAGGTTTGGAGCCTCTTGAGTGTGAGTCAGCGGTACCATTTTTGAGTGAACTAATATAAGGTTATTGAAAATATGATAGCAGGAGGTCAGGGCCTGCACAGACATTTTGAGGGGCATGTACTGAAACTGAAAAAGGACATTTATACTGTTATAGCTGCAAAGAGTGAACCAACAGCATATTAACCCTACTGTATGTATTAAGATTGTGACGTCAGTATAAAATATACGATGTGACCCTGTTGCTATCTGCTGTTTTGTCTGACAAACAAACTCTCTGCTTTGGCCTTGTGTGTTAAAAAATATGTAAAATATATTTTTCAGTTTATATTTAAGGTCTGATAACAGATCCTTTTATATCTCTTAATTTTTCCAGAGCTAAAAGTGTCAGTAATTTGGCATTAAAAACTAAAGTGCAAATTTTATTCATGAAAGTAAATATTGAGATTCTGCAATCTGCCAAAATACAGTTATTCAATTTATAATAATTGATAATGATGTACTTCAAGCTATTTGAATTCCATACAAATAAGCATTCCTTTTCACAAGGGGTGTCATGCCTTTTATATTTTTGCTGATTTTTGCTAATGGATCTGTAAAACTCTCTTGGTGTTTAATAGCAGGTTTCAGTGTGATAATCTGTATTGGAGAATTTAAATGCAAAACAATCCTTGTCACCAACACTGCAATTGTTTATTGCTGTCATCCAGACTTTGTCAAGTGCCTCTACAGTTGACTTTTTTTCAACTAAACCAATCCTAAGAAATATTCTGCATTGTAAAAAGTGTGGCAACTAGCCTCACTCTCCTCTGTATATTGAAGCATGAGCTTGAATAAATCCAAAAGTGTTGTAGAACAAGTAATGTACTGTAATGTAATTGCTAATATGTATTGCCTGACTTTGAAACAGTTACGGTTAGAAGATGCTATAATGACGTTAAACATACATCACAAAGACGATAAGCCCACATTAAATTACTGAAATGACTAAATTACATAAAAACACTGAAAAATATTAAATGCACATACACACACACAAACTGATTTTGTCTGAATGGAAAGTAATGGACATGAATTGATGGGCATTCAGAAAAGCTCCAACCCGATCACCAACTAAAAATGGCCTAAAGAAAACAATGTTTTAAACTATTTGATTAGAAAATCTAGTTTCTTAATACCTTAAAAATATTAGGCATTTGGGAAAAATAATATTTTATGAACTGAAGGACACCCAATATTGCTTAATAAGCCATTGCTAATATGTACTGCCTGACTTTGAAACAGTTATACAGTCAGAAGGCTGTATAATAAATAAAATGTCAATAAAAAATAATATAGCAATGATAACCCTCTGCACTTTTATTTACAGAAGTGTAAATAAAACACACAACTGCGCAAGCTACATTTAAAGCAAAGTGCAACAATTCTCACAATCATTCTAAAATATCAAGCAGAGATATTTCTTACGTAACACTCATAGAGTATGTGGCATTTATCAGCGCTGCGATGCATTCATCTGCAGACTTTCGTGGGATCTGTGTTCGCTCCCCTGGGCTCATTAAAGCAGGGAGTGTTTGAACCAGGCCTGTGGATTTAAACCCCACTCCAAATAAACAACTTCTTTTATCTAGGGCTATGTGCATGTTTATTGCTTTTCCTTAAATAAGCTTAGAGGAGCCTCTTGACCTTCAGTCAAGACATACGTTCCATGCTGTGGTTTTGAATCCAAGCAGCACTGCAGTGGGCAAACACACACAGAGAAAGACGTGGCATGATCCGCACACACACACACACACATACACACCCACGCAGCTCTGACTCAATCCCATGAACACGTTCTGCAATGCCTAATGCTGGATGCGTCTCAAAATTGCCTACTGATCTGCCTAC
>CAIGQW010000415.1:928009-946755 GCA_903798125.1 Danio choprae | reverse complement strand
CCTACCATCAGAAGTGATTTCCAAGTCACTAGATTGCACATTCGAAATATATATTTTTACCCTGTTTACGAACACATTACAAAAATGTTACATAAATAAATGCTGTAGTAGAGATATGTGCACACAAACAGTATGTTGGCCAAAATCATGCTGTCTGTTAGCACTGAAATGCCAAATGAGAGATCATTGTTTGTTTTAGTTAATGGGTAAGACTTTATAATAAGGATACATCTGTTAATAATGTTAGTCATTGCATTAACCATTTTACATTTGGGTACATTTTGACTCGGAACAAATAAATGAAATGTACAAATAAAATAAAATAATAAGATTTTCAAGAGTTCACACTTAGCTGATGATTGGTTATAAAGCTTGTTTGGCATACTGTCCCGGGAGAGAGCCCAGAGCTCATAGATCCTCGAGCCTGGGGCTCCCTCCCGTTTGCAAGGCGAGAGGGGAGTTTGAGCTCAGGTAGATCTCGAGAACTTCCTTGCTGTAGTAGCTAATGAAAAGATAGTGATTGCTCTAGAGATGACTACTTACTAGGAGCATGTCTATGATGCCGATTTGGATTAGTCAATTAACTTAAGTTCTATGTTTTTGGACGGTGGGAGGAAACCGGGAAACCTGGTGGAAACCCAAGTGAGCACGGGGAGAACGTGTAAACTCCACACAGAAACGTCGGCTGGCTTGTAAGGACTAGAACCAGTGACGTTCTTGCTGTGAGGCAACAGTGCAAACCACTGGGCCACCGTGCCACCCATCTAGGAAAGGGGGTGGAAGGGGGGATTCTTCAAAACGAAGATGGCTGTGATATGAAACTTAGGGTATTTATAGTGGCTTAGGAATCGTCTGATTGGTGAATCGTGAATTGGATAATAAGCATGTGATCCTCTCGAAATTAGTTTATAAATAAACTTCACTTAGTAAGGGTACATAAAACATTTGATTTTTTTTTTTACATTCTGTGTTAGGTTTCTACTTGAATGAAAATTTCTATGAAATAATACTGCCTATGACATATAACACCATAACAAACACAATTTTGGGACAGAATTTTGTTGATATACATGAAAGTGTATGCTGTTGTCAAACTATTTCAGTTTGAAAAAAAAAATCTTAAGTTTATGTAAGTAAAATGAAAGACTTTCAGAGTGAATTAATTAATTATTTAATTTTTTTGTTATAATTTCAAAGTCATTTATACTTTATTCAATTAATTTCAGTGGGATTAATAATTAAACATGATAAACTGCATACATTGATATATAGAAATAACATTTTCATTAGTATTCACTCTTTAATGAGAAGATACTGATCAGATACAGTATGTTTAGGAAAATAAACATGTTTTGAGGGTGAACAATCGGCAATATGTATGCTAGAATATATTATTATTTGCTGTATTAATTAATAAACATTCAACTGTTCATTGCCAACAGAAATCAACATAAATAATTGTAAATTGTTTTGGATTAATTAAATTATGCAATTTGTTTTATGTTTCTTTTAACTAAATATTAAATAAATGTTTCTGCTTATGGGCAGCGCGGTGGCACAGTGGGTAGCGCTATCGCCTCACAGCAAGAAGGTTGCTGGTTTGAGCCTCGGCTGGGTCAGTTGGCATTTCTGTGTGGAGTTTGCATGTTCTCCCCGTGTTTGCCTAAGTTTCCTCCGAGTGCTAAATTGTCCGTAGTGTGTGATTGTGAATGGGTATGTATGGATGTTTCCCAGTGATAGGTTGCAGGTGGAAGAGCATCCGCTGCATAAAACATATGCTGAATGAGTTGGCAGTTCATTCTGCTGTGGTGACCCCAGATTAACAAAGGGACTAAGCCGAAAAGAAAATTAATTAATAAATATGTGTAAAGCCTTTAATTTTCAACAATGCTTGTTTATGATACTAATATTATTTTAGTATTATGCTTTTGTATTAAAAGCTTTTGTAAAAATAATTTAGCCTCTTTTGTTTACATATCTTACCCAATTTTGGGACTTAATTTTGTTGATTAACATGTATATTTCCACCTACTGAACACCTGCGCCTTAACAACTTATCACACTTTCCATCTGAAAGTGAACATTTACGCAAATATAAATTGATTTATTTTATTTCTAAACTTTTCAAATAATACTTATGCTGTTTTAAAAACAAATGCCTTCATCAATTATAAATTCAAAGGAATTAAATCAAATTCAATTCATATTTCACATTTTATTTAATTGTGACCTTTTGACTTAGGTGTCGTTTTTATTTTAATTGAGATTTATACATCACCTGAAAGTTGAATGAATATGCTTTGGTTTATTAGGATATAACAAGTTGTCTAAATTAATGATGGACATTACTAATCAAACATTTTGTTAGGATATACTTACATCAAGAAACTTACAAAATATCTTCATAATCTTTGGCATAAAAGGAAAATCTATATTTGGACTATTTTGTCTATTGCCAGAAAGAGACCCTACCAACATAATATAGGGTTCTGCAGAAATAACGTTGTAAAAACATGGTAGCATTCAATAGTGTTTCCTACATTCACGGATTAGTGAGAAGTGGATGATCAGATGCACAGAAAAAAAAAGTTTTAAGTTGAAAAATATTAAGTTATAGCTGATTTATAAAACAAAGATTCCTTGTTTCATGTAAAGCAAAACTCGTAAACAGATTTTTCAATGAACTACCACACTACTCCAACTACTTCAGTCTTCAGCCATATATTTAAAATAATTATAGTAAAAGTAAGTTCTAGACATAGTAACAATGTTTTGTTCTTACGAATTTATCCACTGAAATAGATCCTGCTGCTCCCCGTCTCCTCAATCGATAAAACTGAGTCACTTGCGCATTGGGCATCGCTCCTTTAGCCCATAACACGGCAACTGGCCAGACTAACCCACGGGCACGCCGAGACTTACTGAGGCAAGCAACACCTTCAGTATTTACAGTAGCTACAATATTTTCACAAAAACACGCTTTGAAAACAGCGTGCGATGAACATAACAAGCTCTCCCACCTCGCCATTCAGGCACAAAAAATATCCTACTTATGTGCTTTACAAAATATTTTAACACAAACAAAAGAAAAAGCATGACACCATGTTTAAATCATGCCATTTTTAATTCAATGCCATATTTTATATCAGCTATTTCATAAGTTACATCTTGGTTAGATACCATTTACACAAGTAGCCAAAACTGGTTAATATTTAGCCACAATTGCATTAAACGAACGGTTCCTTCATATAATTTATAAGACGTAATCATGTATTTGCACATTTTAAACGTTACCGTTTTGTGTTGTTAAATGACAGGAAATAAATACCCGTCTAATAGACTGGATTTTGGTGAATGAAAACTGAAAGACGTTTCAGCACTAGTTGGTGGACAGCGCCGAATTGAATCACTTCTTCAGTTAATGAATGAATCGATAAAATGAATAGTCTGGAGAAGTAAAGGCGACATGCAGTTTAAACAGCTTTTATAAGCACACAACGCTGTTTAGCACTGGTGCTCCTAACCATGCAAACGTGACTGCGTAGCAAAGAATGAGAGAGAAAATGTTCTTCGGTGCAGTAATCAAATATCGGTCGAAACAATATTGCATAAGTTTCAGTGGGACGCAAACGTATTTAGGTGTAGAAACGACAAAGCTGAAGTTCAGTAATGGACTCACTTGTTTGGAGCAGGAGTTGTCTGTACTGAATCGTAAAGAGTGTGTTTCCTTCAGTCCAGAGGCGTGTATTCGCGCTGAAGGAGGGTGTTTGAAGATCTCCATGAAGAGCGGGGTCTCTGCTGCATCAGATGCATATATAGGATCGGAAACAAAGACAGCTCCACCTCCAGAGCTCCCTGAAGCTTTCGCAGCACCTTCCGGACCCCAGTGCAACTTTGCTGAATGCATCTTACTAGTCCACAAATGCCTAAACTTTTACTGCTAAGGGCTGTCATTACCATACACATTTTAAACTACAGGGGTGGTGCCCCAGCACTTCAGACAATAGCAGAAAATAATAACTTGCTTTAAAATAAATGGTAACACTTCACAATAACAGTACATGAATAATGATGTATTAATATGTAAACTAAACATTACTTTCTTATGAATTATTGACGAGTTAATCATGAACTAACTTTAACTACAACATGAGTCACATGAGTTTATGTGTGAATAACGGCTACCTTAATTACTTGATGGTTCATGTTGTTAATTAATGCATTCATTAACATTTAAGTTTAAGATAAATGTAGCCAACATGAACTCATGAGCTGTTAATGTATTATTATGTTGTGACTTTACTTGGAGGGGCACATCATTATTAACTCATCCTTAACTACTCATAAACTCCTGGGTTTAAAGTGTTCTTGTTGATGTTGACAGAACACTTTTCTATTGCTATTCAGTGTAAACACACTAGATGGACGTGCATAAGGAGTTCATGAGTAGTTCAGAATGGGTTAATGATGATGTGCCCCTCCAAGTAAAGTCATGATATAATTATACATTAACTAATCATGAGTTCATGATGGTTAAATTAAGCATAAACTAATGTGTTAATTAATACATTAATTTAAAAAACAACCATGTACTAACAAGTAATTAAGGTAGCTGTTATTCAAACATGAACTCATGTGACTCATGTCATAGTTAAAGTTAGTTCATGGTTATTGAATGCATTAATTCAACATTAGTTCATAATAAAGTAATGTTTACTTTCCATATTATTACATCATTATTCATGTACTGTTATTGTAAAGTGTTACCAAAAAAAATAAATAAACGATTTATATTTCAGCTAGGAGTATGTGCAGTAAAACAAAAACTGTATAATGGAACTTTACATAACTTGGCAAATTTTTAATAAGTCAAAAGAAACAAATCAGATCACAAGATGAGCAAAAATGGCCACAAATATTTAAATTAAAAATGGCATACAATGTATGTAAACATTGACTGTGTTTGATAAGGTACTTTAAGTATTTTAAACAAATACAGTCTCTCAAAATATTTTAGCTACAAATTTCATCTTTTTTTATCCAGGAAGTATAAATTACACATTTAACTAACTTTAACCAATATATGTATCATATATGTTTATCCCAAATCTGTTGAAACAATCAGCAATTTTTAGAATGTAACTGTAGTTTTAAGGAATAACAACACAAGTGTTCTTCAGATTTGTATATGTTTATTAAAATTTAACAAGGGTTCCTTTTGTCTGTTTATTAAACTCCAGAACCCCAAGAAAAGAAACCCAGGTAATAAGACTCGTGTGGCTTAATAAAATGCATTGTATAATTAAATGTGGTCTGTTACTGAAATGTGTAGAAAATGTATTATTTTGGACATTAATTTTGGAGTTTGAGCAGCCATCATAAACATATTGTGTGTTCATAAAATATTATTATATTAATGTTGTTATATAATACAATTTTTATACACTTACAAAAATTAAGTAGCCTTATACAGAGGTGGCTGAATTAAATAGCTTTCATTCAGTCAAAAGTTTGTTGTTGTTGTTGTTGTTGTTGTTGTTGCTTCTAAACTGCCAAATCTATTTATCTTTTTTTTTTTCTTAGAAGAAAGAAACAGGGAACATTGATTTGTTTTCCCCACGGGTGGGCGGGGCTTTCTTGTCAACGGTAGTGTTAACATGTTGAGTTTCACAAACACAGCCAGACAGTGTTTACACTCTTCAAAAGTCTGCCTATTATTGCTTGCACAATCCCTCATACTAGTCACACATTAAACCGGGAAATGAGAAAACATTCAAGTAATAGAAAAATGTATACTGAAGAATCACACAAGTGATATTGGTTTCATTATGTGACTTGACTTATTTTTGTCTTGAAGTGTATACAGATATTTTTGAGTGGTTTATTTTAGGACAGGCCAGTTTTAAGTCATCCAGATTCATCTGATGACAGACAACTCAACATCAGGATTACCATGTGAGAAATACTCTTAAACAGAACCCATGACTGTTTTTATAAATGGGAACAAAGGGCGCATTGAGAACACTGTATCACTGTGATCTCTGTTACCACTGCTTGAACAAATTCCAACAAATCCCCTATAACTGTGGGAGACAATTACTGATGACGGAAGCCGAAACACAAGAGCTGTCTCTAGGGGTGTTTGATTAAGCACTCACATTTGAATAGCACTAAATTTAAACTGTGGTTACATTTCTCAATAGGGTATCAGATAACAAACAACTTGTGATAGCACTCAGTTTTATACCTCAACAAGCATTCATAAATAAACAATCCTGTTACAGTTTTATTTCTCACAATCAATCAAAGTAAATAACTTTGAGAATTTTACTTATTTGGATTTTATTATTTAATAAAAATACATAACATTTCATGTAACACTTTCTATAAAATAGGTCGTGTGATGCTATTTAAAAAGGCCATTGGATGTACTACATTAGGTTAACATGCTTTAATATTCAAATAAACATTTTGACACACTCTGCATTTTTCGAAATTAAATTTTCTAAATTTCTTTAATTCCCATGCTGTCTGAAATGCTCTGATTGAGATCTGGTTTATAAAAGCCCCTCCTCCTGGAGTGCTCTGATTGGCCAGCTGATTCAGTGTGATGTAAGTGGACAAACACTTCAGACATTTGTCAGAAATATAACACCTCTTTCCATAATCACTATTTCAGCTTTCAAAGCTTCTAAAGCTATAGACCTCTTTCACATTTCCAGGTTTTTTAGCAGTGGAAGTCGTCATAGTTTGGTCAATTTAGAGCACAGTGAATGGCGCAGTTTTACAATCCTATTTGCTCAAATAGTAAAAGAAAAACTCAAATATAGTGTTATAAAGACTTTCAAAAAAAGTCGGAAGACTAATAATGGCAATCAGATAAGAGAACAATGTCAAATTTACTGTCATAAGCAGTAATGTTTTTTTATTTATTTATTTTTTTTGTGATTTGATGCAAAGATGATATAAACATAAATAAATACATATGAATGTTATATAAATTTTAAATGCTGGTGACTGTTTATAACATCATACCGCATCATTAGTCTTGTGAAAATGGTTTGTAGACATAGTTAAAAATGTTGCTGCTTTTTCAGAATTATCTTGACCACGAGTCAGATTCTGAAAATGTGGATGGTCTTTGTAAACACAACTTGAGTAAAATGTTTTAAAAAAGTGGTAATTTTGTATTCTCTGAAAACAAACAGCGCCTCTACAACAACAAGTCTACAGCCTCACCTTTTTTCATCGTGTATGTTTTCAGCATTACCGTATGACACATTATTTAAACCGAAATGCAGACATTTGTAGAAGTAATGTCTCGCTGCGTTAAGGGCAGTTCTGGAGTCTTTTCTCAAAATGTATCCCTTAATGGAGACTACGAGCTTTATAACCTTCTAGATCTTATGCATGCACAACAAGGCATAATATTGCATTGAGCATGTTTTTCTGTAAGATTTGGACCCTAAAAGGAGCCCCAAAGACATATTTTACATAATTTAAAATATGTCTTTAAATAAGCACTCTGTGATATTGTCTTATTGTCTTATAATTAATTTTAAAAAAAAAAGTAAAATAAAAGTATATTCAGTATATTCATGTCAGAAAGCTCTGTATTGTTGTCACAGTGTTCTGTTTGGCATCAGTTTTCCAGTCTAATGACTTTATATTGCCATCTGCTGCAACACAGGACATTTTACTTTCAGACTTGGCCTGCTACATGGTCCTTTTATTATATATCATACGATAAAGAGGCAAAGTTTATGACAGTAGCTTTGTTAAAATGTCTTATATGTTCTCTGAGCTACTGAGGAAGTTATTTTCAGTGTTCCCTAAGGCATATAGACAATTTCCTCCATCAATAACCTCCATTTCCTTTGGATTGAATTAATCAATTCATCATTCAAGAGAATGAGCACAACATTAAACACAACTAAACTACCACACATGGTCATCAGATGAAATTACATCTTATAAAATATCCTAATGTACAGTTTAATATTCTAAATCAGTTCTGGTTAATAATAAAAATCATCCAAGGATTGCCTCGGACATTTATATGAACAGTGAACAGTATGCACAAGCACAAAGATGTTAAAAGCAAACATGACTAAACACAAGAGGACCTGAGACCAAGAGCTGAATTCACATTTACATCATAAAAGCTGATAAATATGGGTGGAGAGCTCCAGACTGGTGAAGCACAAATGTCCTGAAAGGGCCATCTATTTGAAAGAGCTTTTGGAGGAGGCCACACTGTCAGTGGACTGAGTTCTGACACCTAGAGCAAATCTTGAAGACTGAAGAAGTAGCATCAGGGAAAGAGTGAAAACAACACAGATGGCACGGTGAAAACAGATTCCCCAAAGAGTGGTTTATTTACAAAAGTGAATACAAGGGAAAATGGCGGTGCTCCAGTGTGCAAGTAAGTGAATATGTGAGCCGCTGGAGTCTGGAGGGAAATACAGAGAAGAGTTAGACCTAATGGCAGGTATCTGTGGCTGATTGGCGTTGAAGTGCATTTAGGTGGGATGTGTTTGTGACCACTTGATGGCCAGGGCCTCTTTCTCAAGAAGGTAGTTTTCTCCCTGGCGGATGGAGCGAGGGGTACCTGCCAATACCCTTTTGTCAGTTAAAAGGTACTGATATTCCAAGCTCCACCGAGCCAGTCGAGTAGTTCATCCACGCAAGACATGGGGTACCTGTCGAAGCTGTATGACTTGTATAGCTTCCTGAAGTCATTGCAGAAGTGGAGGGTGCCATCCTGTTTCGGGAGCATGAAAATGGGACTGGACCACGGGCTATGGGATGGCTCAATGACGTCTAACTTACAGGTAGTGGTAGGTATCAGAACCATGTCTCTGTTGCCGGGCTGGAACTCTCTGGCTTGGGCGGGCCAGTCATATAGTCATTGCTGGGCGCGCTGGGCTTCGTTGAGGTGAATCCCGTGGATGTTTGGGACACTTCTCTGATGCAGAATAACACGTACGGGATCATGAGCTCCCAGTCGTGCCCATCCTTTGCCACCACCGCTGCCGAGCATCCGCTGCAAGGTCTTATTGAAATTTTTGACAAAGCCATGGGTCTATAGATGATAAACGGATGTCCGCAGCTGTTTCACCTTAAGGAGGCAGCAGAGGTCCACCATCGGCCGGGACATAAACAGGGTACCCTGGTCAGTCAGGATCTCTGAGGGTATTCCCACTTGACTGCAAAGCATAAAAAGCTCCTTGGCAATTGCTTGGGAGGTGGCCTTGCACAGGGCAATTGCCTTGGGGTATCAGGTGGCATAGTCCAGGATCACAAGGATGTGTTTGTAGTAGTGAAATGAGCGGGCTAGGCCGGAGACGACAAGAGGAAGTCTGTTGGCATGTGGGACAGGCCTCAGCCAGTGCAACCGGTCCCCGATCCGCTGGATTGTGTTGGCAGTCCCCAGGTGTCCTACCATTGGATGGGAGTAAGTTCCAGGACAGTGGCTGTTTTGCACTTCGAAACCACCAGGAGGGACTTTTTCTCCCTCCGCTGCTTCGCAACACAGTGCAGCAGACCAGACTGAATGATGATGTAAGGGAGGGGGTGAGATGCTGGCAGTTGCTCCTTTTTGTCGACCATTCTCACAAAGCTTCAAATAATCTAGCTCTATAGTTTATCTAACCAACTTTCTGTCTCACTACAATCCAACCCACTCTTTAAGATGTCAAAACTCAGGGCTTCTGGTAGAACCCAGAATAGCAAAGTCTACTAAAGGAGGTGGAGCCTTCTCATTTCTGCCACCTAAACTCTGGAATACTCGTCCTGATAATGTCTGAGGCTCAGTAAATCATACACACAATGCATCACATGACGATATGATGCATGAGTGTGCTCCATGCAGGTGAGTGTGCTTGACAAACCACCTGTGGACACACTCCTCCTAGCTTATTGCACCAGACATTTTGTTAGAAATAATCATATGCTTTATATGTTTGTTTCTATGTTTGCTTATACACTACCTGACAAAAGTCTTGTCGCCTATCCAAGTTTTAAGAACAACAAATAATAACTTGACTAATAGTTGTTCATTTGGTATAAAAAGTGGCTAATATGAAAGGCAAAGACCTCTAGATTACACTTATTTTACCAAAATAAAATATGATTATGCCTTGGTTTTTAATTATTTAATTAATGTGACAGGATGCCCACCAAGTGGGTAAATATGCTGCTGTATACAGATCCATTATAGCTAAGTTACTGTATAAAATAAACCTGATTTAATGTCCACAAACCAGTTCTTCTGTTGCGTGATTGAAGCATCCTCATTTATAGTTGTGTACACTGTGCAGCTCCGGTGATTCCGGTGATTCCAGTGGTTATGAATTATGTAGCTTAAAAAATATAGTTCAAAATGCTATAATAAATATAAAGTGTACCAAAGTGATCCTATTTTAACATCAGGACATTTTTAAAAAGAGACTTTGTATCACTCCAATATGAGTGTGGATACACTATACCTACACACAATACTCAGAACTTTTGTGTTTTGTAATTTTAATAACAATGTTAGAATTTCATATACATGCATTAAGGAAAATTGATTGAACTATAGTTAGAGGGATGTCAAAAAGTGTTTGTCATCTTACTGATTTCTTATTTTTTGCATGTTTGTCACACTTTAAATGAAGATTATTGTTATTAAAGGAAAACAAATTGTGTTGGGTTTTTTTTTTTACTATTGTGTTCTTTTTGCTCAGCAGTGGTTTTTGTCTTGCAACACCACCATGCAAACCATATATTGCCATTTTTGTCTATTTCTTATGGAGGAGTCATGAACACTCACCTTAACTGAGGCATGTGAGGCCTGCAATTTTTTAGATGTTATTGTGTGGTTTTTTTGTGATATCTCAAATGAGTTGTTGCTGGACTCTTGGGGTAATTTTGGTCAACCGGCCACTGCTGGTAAGGTTCTCCTCTGTTCCATGTTTTTGGAAGTATTTGGGCATGGGTGTGGCTAGACAAATTTTAATTATCAGATGTGATAAGCCAGAGTTAAGTTATGTTTTAACAGGGGGACAAACACTTTCACACAGGGCTCTAGTTTTAAATTTTGATTTCATTCAAAAACTGCAATATGTGTTTACTTGTGTTATCTTTGATTAATATTCCAATATTAGTCTAAACATAACAAATCCAGCATCCCCTGCTAACTTGTGATTCAAAAGGTGGGGGAAAAAAGCCACCAACAGGGAGAAAGGGGGATACAGATACTTTGGAATGTAGTGCAATTTCACCTTAACATGTCCAGCTGCAAAATCAAAGCACATGGAATATACAGACAAGGCCTGTAAATCTCATGTCCTCCAAAGAGAAATATCTTGAAAGTAATAAGCTTTTCTGCGGCTAACTACAAGGGTTTAAACTCCAGTCCTAGAGAGCCACTGTCATTCAGAGTTCAGCTACATATCGGTTCAAGATCAAATTCCTATAATTTTCATTCAGAGTTCAGCTTCCTCCCTAATCAGACACACATGAAAGAAATAGAACCTCAGAATTGTTTGAAAATTACAGGAATTTGTGTTTGAGCAGATGCCCTCTAGGACGGAAGTTGCCCATAACTTCTTTAAAGAGAGTATCTGAATGACCCTTCAAAAACAATAGCAAAATCTCAAGAAGAACAGGTGGTCTGTATAAAGGCCTGAGTTCTTTTTCATGCAGGAAATGAGACCTACAGAGGCCCTTCTAACCTACAGAAGCCCTGTCAGTGTGGAAATAGCACATTGTCGGTCACATATAGTAGACTTTTAGAGTAACAGAAGTTAGCTGACAGATGCTTTGGTTAGAAAGGAAAAAAAATAGTATCTACAACTGCAGTTTAGAAACACAAGTTTATGAACTGGTATTCTTTAGGGGCCAAAACTACAGTCTCCAGCCCTACATCTGGCAATGAATGATTAACAGACTCTCACCAGGACTCCAGGGGAAAGGTGCAAAAACCCTCAGCCATGAAAAGGTGGAGGTGTATGGGAGAACCAGAGAAGACAATGACAAACAAGTCCATGTCTGCTCAACTCTACATCTGCCATTAATGCTCCACTCTCATACATTTGCTCAACATTTGCCTGCCTTTTTATTCAGATAACTTGGAATGAACACTGCCCTTGTCTTTAGTCCACAGCAGGATTTGCAGCACAAATCTGAACAGATGCAAATGCAGCCACCCTAGTGATTTATAGAGAGATTGGGGACTAGATTATAACATCTGTAAAAGCTTCAATCCCGTAATAGATTGAAAACTCACAGTCTCCAAAAATAGAGTAAACTTACAGTTGTAGCAATGGAATGCTCAATGCAGTTGAAACAATGAATGCAAGTTTTAAATCGAATTCTATAAATTGTTTTCACAGCTCACAGAGGAGAGATGTTTGGCAGAAGTTTCCATTCTGCCAGATGCTCTGAAAGGTGAATTGTTTTTGCAGTCACATCTGATTATGGAGAAGCAGTCAGCACTGTGCCCTGATATATAATGCCAGCACTTGTAAGGAAGGTCACATTAAACTTGTTTTAAGACAACCTCCTCATTTTTACTCAACATTATTGGACAACTTGATGTTTAATTTAGCCAACTTTGGACATGTTGCTTCTAAAAACATAAAAAGTTGCTAACATAACTTACAGGTGCCATTTTTTTTACTTAAGATCATGTTTTTTAATTTTATATGGCCACAACAATTAAATTGGTCTGGATTTGGCAGGTGCCAAGAGATATTCCCCTTCAGTATTTATGATACAAGTATTTGAAATACGTATTTAAAATACAAAATAGTATGTTGTCATTTGTATTTGATAGGGTTTATGAAAATGGTTATTATTTTGTATTAAAATACTTTAGTGTTTTGTATTTTTGTATTTTTTAAATATTGTAAAATACTTTGTAAGAAGTCTACATGATGACATCATGAAAATGCGGCCTCTGATTTGGCCAGGGCAGTGTTAACCAGCAGTGGAGATGTTTTTGTTTTTGTGTGTGGTCCTCGGCCCTCCACCGAGGAAAGAGCAGGTCCCCTTTTCTCCGGGTGGCCCGTCTCAGGGATGCTTCGCAGTTTTCTTACTGGACTTAACAGCACCCTGGAGCGGGTTGGCTCGGCATTGCCGCTTGGCCGGTGGAGTGGGCAGCAGATGTTGAAGCCGCAGGAGGACACCCTCGGTGAGGAGCAGCGGAGGTGGAGGGGGCAGCGGGGAGAGCAGTTTTCTGAGCCCACTGATAGATGAGCTCCCCCATCGCCTTGGACTGCTCCTTCACCGCCGAGAACTCCTGGGTAAAGTCCCTGACGGTGTCACCGAACAAGCCAGGCTGGAATATGGGAGTGTTAAGAAAACAAGCTTCACCAGGCCACGAGCAGCCGATTTGGTGGTCCTGAGAGCATAATCAGTTGCCGTGCGAAGCTCATGCATCAAGCCCGGGGGAAGAACCACCCTCCTGCAGCTCAGCCAACTTCTCCGCTTGGTAGCGTTGATAGGTGGCCATCGCATGCAGGGCAGATGCAGCCTGACCCGCAGCAGTGTAGGCTCTGGCCGTGAGAGACTCAGATAACCTGCATGCTTTGGAAAGGAAGTTTGGGTGGACCTCTCCAGGTGGAGGCACCTTGCAGGCAAAGACTGACCGCAATAGCGCGCTCTACCTGAGGAATCACCTCGTATCTCCTAGCTGCTCAGCCGTCAAGGGTAGTGAGAGCGGGAGCACACGAGGTCCGGGCAGAAAAAGCTGCCCTCCATGCCTGCGTGAGTTCACTGTGTACCTCTGGGAAGAAGGGGACGGGGGGCTTGGAAGGCTTCGCCTTCTTCTTGGCCCACACGTAACATCCATCTAAGCGGTCTGGCCACGGAGCTGGGGGACAAGTTATCTCCAGTCCAACGACTGAAGCAGCCCGGGATAACACGGCTAACATGTCCGATTCCAAATCAGAGATCCCTCTGACAAACCTGGAGGGTGGCAGGAGATCTGGATCGTCATCGGAGCATGTTAACCCGCAATGGACATCATTTCTCTCTGGAAGTCAGTTTAGCAGAAGAGGTTCTTCAGTCTCAGTGAGAGGCTCTGAAGTAAAATTCTAAGGCTCGCTTCTCAGCCGGTAGCTTATATAGCACTAATAGCTAATGAGTTGAGCTTAAGTGAGTTTGCAGAGAAGTTGACAAACTTGCTCAGAGAAACGCTGTTGCTGTCAAAAACTGTTCACTTCTCTAAGTCAATTTAATGGTGAAGGGATTCGATACTTGTTACTTGTTGTGGCTGCTGTATTTTGTAGTTTGTTTTGATACATGTAAAACTGAGGTAATTGGTATTTTATTTTAAAATACATTTCAATCCCATCCCTGATGACTGCATACCAGTGCACAAACCAAGGTCTATAAATACATGGATAAGTGATTCTGGTCAGGAGGAAACTGACTGGAAATTGATTGTCCTGACCTCAACCCAAACACCTTTGGGATTAATTAGGGCATAGACTGCAAGCCATCAGTGCCTGACCTCACAAATGCACTTTAAAATGAATAGTCAAAAAAGCTCTGATCTTCCGTATGTTTAAAGAGTGAAAGGACCTTACAAATGCACTTCAAAATGAATAGTCAAAAATTCTCAACACACTCCTAAACCTTGTGGTAAGCCTTCCCATAAGAGTTGATGCTGTTATAGTTATAGCTGCAAATAGTGGGCTAACAACATATTAAACCATAATGATTAATTGAAGTTTAATTGCATGTAAAGGGGCCGATGTCCCAAAATCTGTGATGACATCTCTCGAAGAGATGTAGTATGGTAATAAATATGTTTCTGGCAATCATAGATCTGCTACACTCCTGCTGCCACTTTGATTATTATGGCAGAAAAAGTACCAAGACTTGCTACTGTCAGTATATTCACAGACATGTAGTCTGAGAATATAACACACTTCTGCTGCAAACATAATATACATGTAACCCTCATAGCAGATTTAAACACAGGTGGACCTGGGGTGGAAGAGAGTCTCTAAAAATGCACTGCACACCGCTAGTGTAAAACAACACTAAAGTATTTTAAATGTTGAGGAGCAAGCTTATTGGCTGCTGAGGTGACAGCAACCAGTCACCTGTGCCATGTAGTGTAGTTGATGACATAGGAGTAGATTAGGTGTGACCCATCAACCTTCACGTCGGGCATTTATTTACCTCCATGTCATGCATTTAAAATCCTTAACACAAGACAAATCATTGGTTATCCCATATATATATATATATATATTCATTCATTCATTTTCATTTCGGCTTCGTCCCTTTATTAATCTGGGGTCGCCACAGCGGAATGAACCGCCAACTTATCCAGCATATGTTTTACGCAGCAGATGCCCTTCCAGCTGCAACCCATCTCTGGGAAACATCCAGACACACCCATTCACACTCATACACTACGGACAATTTAGCTTACCCAATTCACCTATTGCGCATGTCTTTGGACTTGTGGGGGAAACCGGAGCACCCGGAGAAAACCCACGCCAACACGGGGAGTACATGCAAACTCCACACAGAAACGCCAACTGACCCAGCCGAGGCTCGAACCAGCGACCTTCTTGCTGTGAGGCGAACATGCTACCCACGTGCACGTGTCACCGTGAGGCCCATATATATATATATATGAAAAAAGCAATGATTAATTAAAAAATACTGAAAGTAAACTATTAATAATCAGATATTGCAGTTGAATTGTTGTACAAAAGAAGCATTAAAAAAGGCAAATTTAATAAACTGACCTGGACAAATTTGAAGGGAACCAACAATTTTGTCCATGTCTGTATGTATACATGTGCTTTTCCCCAACCTCCTATGTTTATGTTCAGTTTTTTCACTTTCAATGAAATATTTTTAAAGAAAAACGCATTCATTGCCACACAGGAGCCAGTGAAAATTACAAATATTACAAGAACATGACAGACTGCACTTAGAGGCTTTTGCATTAGAACTCTTCATATATCAATATACTGCATAGGTCCCTGAATGCAGAATTCAATATTTTTGATCTAGTTTAGTGTTATATAACCTTTATCATTGTGCACATCTCTGATCTTCCATATGTTGGCAGAGAAGACTAAAAGGAATCATTATGTAGCATATCATTGACCATGCACTGCTGTGTTAACGTTTTTCTAAACATAAAATAAATGAAGCAAAGGAACAGTGTGAACCTACATATCATGGTCAGTGCTTATTAATGGACAGTCCTTTAAAGCAACACATGGATGTGTGATGTCTCACAATGTTATCTTAATGAAAACCAAAAGCTTTCATGAAGTACTCAGGCTGAACACAAAATATGTTGTTAGATTTAATCTGTGCAAAACCATATGCCAGACATGCAAACACTGTCTTTCGGTTCACAAAGCTTTTGCAACTTGCTAATTTATGGAAAAGAGAAGCAAACAGTCTTTTTTAAATAAGATGTTTGTGACATTGTGTTTTCAGTAAATAATTATCTTCCAAAGATCCCCCTCCTCCTTGGTTGAGGGGGCAGTGCTGCATTCCATCCCTTCATATGGCTCACCAGTGTCGTTCTATCCAACAGGCAATGCAAGCGGTCCCCTGGGGCTCTTCCCCTTCATGAAGGGCCCAGTGCATGGACAATAAATAAGTTGAGGAGGCCATCAACTCATTTATTGTGACCATTTCTCAATATGCTTTCTTATCTATTCTTGCATTCTTGTGAAACATCATCAATCATTGCTAAAGTAAAGTTAACATTTTGCCAAGTACCGTTTAAATCCCTGAATGTGTTCCTGAAGCAAATTGTTTTTATCAAGGATCCATGAAGAATCGATAACTGTAACAGACATGTAAACAAATGCATTTTAAACTGTCTAGCTAAAGTCAACCACAGATGGGCAAACCTGCGACGTTTGAAAAATACTTTGTGTTAAAAAAAAAAACTAAGCTTTTCAGGTGATTTTAAACTCAAATCGGCAGTCTATTTACAAACATAATGTGTCTTTTGCAAAATAGCTCTACTCTCACCTCTCCGGCCTCATTCCTCTATAGTTGTTAAACATGATTTATAATCCTTTTTTTGTTGTTATTTTATTTATATAATATAAATTCATGCATATTTTAATTCACCAAACATGCACTCTCATTTGCAATACTTTACAATACTTTGCAGTACTATTTGCAAACTTGTTTGTGTAAATATGACATTTTGTGTTGTGAAATAGATGGTAAAGGTCTAAGAAGTCCTGTGTTGTGGTCCTTCAAGGAGTGATCCACTGTGAAAGAAGGATTTAAACTGCCATTAGATCCAGTGAGTGCAATAGAGCCGCATCTAATCATAGCAGTTGTTTTGTTTTCTTTAACCCCTTAGCATTCATGGATTCCTATAACTAATGATTCAGGAGATCTCAAGCAAGCAAGATAAATTGACAAAAATAGTATAAAAAAGCAATAAGAACCGTTTTTTAAAAAGCAGTGAGAACGGACCGGAAAGCACAGAACTTGATGTACAGACCAAGAAATGACATACACTGATATCCTAGTACAAAAGCTAATAAACCAATGAATCACCATAGAAACAGATGAAATCTGAGGACACAAACTCAAAACTAGGTCAAAGAACTGAAGGATAAAAAAACAGCCTGCAAACTAATCAAGATAACAAGCATTGGCTTTTTAAAAATATGTTTCATATAAGTGATAATATTTTCTGCTAAATTATTAGTGTTATAATAATAATAATAATATTAATATTAAATAATAATAATAATAATAATAATAATAATAATAATAATAATAATAATAATTAATAATAATAATTAATAATAATAATAATAAAACAATTATTGTTATTATTATTATTATTATTATTATTATTATTATTATTATTATTATTATTATTATTAAAACTAGTACTAGTCCTTAAATACCACTATAGTGTCACTTTATTTTGCAGTGTTGTTTTTGTATGTACTTAGCATATTCATTATATAAACTGGGTGATAACTGGTACTGTCCCTAAACCTACTCCTAATCTAACCTTGCATATTAGACCAATGTAGTTATCTTTTATAAGCCAATATATTCTTTGCTAATTACACTGTAAGCACACATTAAATACTGTTGTGCACTGTCAAATAAAGTCTAATAATAAAACCTATTCCTTGATCATTTTGCTTAACCTTGGGGTGTTTTTTGGATCACTCTCAAGTACAAAACTCATGTATATGCAATATATCAAGTTAGTCCAAATTTTTTTGTTAACTGAAAATAAAAATAAAAATCTCAATAAATAAAAACATTAAACTAAACTAACAATAGTCACTGGAAAAAAATAACTGAAATAAAATAATATTTAACAAAAATCTGACCTGGGGCTTTTTTGAGAAGCAAACATATTTTCTATTAAAAAAAAAAAAAACTAAATTCATTTGGCAAAAATGTAAACTAGACAAATTTAACTAAATAGAATATTTAATATGAAGAATTTGAATACTATAGAAAAATGAATATTATGAAAATCAGTGGTAATGATACCACAGTATCAGGTTTTCAGCTTTCCTCAAAATATCTAAATATAATATAAACAGGTTTGGAACAAGTGAAGGATGAGTAAACAATGACAGAATTTTCATTTTTGGGTGAACTATCCATTAATTACTAAATGTAATTATGAAAATTATAGTCAAGTACACTAAAATTTAATACAACATTAGAAAGAAAGAAAGAAAGAAAGAAAGAAAGAAAGAAAGAAAGAAAGA
>CAIGQW010000415.1:885376-922729 GCA_903798125.1 Danio choprae | reverse complement strand
TACTAGCCACTCGCCATTTTCACTAGCCACAATTTTGTTGTTGGGAAAATATATTTTATATGCATAAATTTGAATTTGACATGCTAAATTTATTTAAATTTTGTGTTATGTCCCCATGCCTCCTCGTTCTGTGTGTGTGACTGTGTGTGTGTGTGACTGTGTGTGTGTGACTGACTCTGCTCAACGCACATGAGCAAATAGGCTGTGGTTTCATAGTGTCGCATTGCAATGAGTTTTATTTTATTTTTATTTTTATTAATAGTTTATTTCACATGACTTTTCAGGGCTCAACACTAAGGATTTGACAAGTTTTTCACTGGCCACACCAAACTAATTATTTCCTTGTCACAAATTTAAATAGTGTGTAAACACAAGCAAAATATAGATGTATACATATATTTTCTATTCAACGAAAATGTTCTTAAAACAATTGACATTTAAAAATAATATTCTCATGTCTCTAAAACTATGCACAGTAGTCTGTCCAGGCTAAAGATGCCAGACCATCAGTTAACTATACATAAATGGAGAGTTAATCTATTAAAGCAATAGTATTGTAAAGGATGATAATTAAAACATATTACCAGAAATAACTATAGCACCAGCAGGACTGTGGGTGCACGAGCATCTTTTTTTTCCCATCTATTTCAAAGAGAACAGATTGCATCAGTTGCGTTCAACACAGGCTCATTCTGAAATCGTACTGCTATATACATTTCTGGAGAGCGCCAAATACAACCAGGAGGTACGTTTTTTTTGCAGTTTTTGTTTTGCGAATCCACCAGAGGCAGCTGTGTACGCTTTTTCAGATCTCAAATTTCTCTCGCGAGTGCCATTCTTGCCTTCTTTTCTTGCAAAAATCCACCAGAGGCCGCTGTTGACTGACTGTCGACTGACTGAATGACTGACCAATCGACTGACCCACCATCCTTCTTCCCTAAACCCAACAATAATGTTTTCAAAAGCACCGATTGACCCGAACACCCACTTCCCTAAACACAACGACAGTTTTAAAAAGCAATCCAGAAAAAGAAAAGCTCTCGCCTGATTTTTACCACGTTTTTCAGATTTTACCACATTCTCACCCTGTTATTTACTGGTTAATTTAATTTTTGGCTTCTTTTTTTGTCTTGCTTGCTTTCAGGAACCGTTCTTCGCCAGACTCAAACCCCGTTGTCGTGGTCAACTCCTCTCTGCATCTCAAGTCTACTGACGTACATGGCGAGCTAACTGGGCAAACTGGTAACAGTGGGAAAGCCGTCCATATGGAGGTAAGCAGTCAGCTGGTAACCACGAAAAGGAACAGCGCCATACTGCCCCGTAGCATTTGTTTAAAAGACTAAATGCAGCCATATGTACTTCTGGCTACATAATTCGCGATCTCCAGAAATGTATATAGGGCTACGTTTTCAGAATAAGCCTATGTTGGTTGTGTTTCCAAGCACGGTTGCTTTGCGCAAGGAAATGCTTTTTACATCAGCTGTGTATGCGACACTAAAGCCCTCGTCAGTGAGTGAGGATCGCCTGTGTCTCACCGTGCGCCTGATCATCTCATTCGGTATTCACCTGCTTTCATTTTCTCATGCGAAAAGTTATTTTTGTCAGTCGTGCTGTTTCTCGATTTTAAGATCACATTTGCGTGGATATTGACAAACAAACATAAACTAAAATTCTATTTTTTTGTGACAAGCCAGCACTGGAAAATTGTTTTCAACCAGCAAGCCCTGATTATATTATATTATATTATATTATATTATATTATATTATATTATATTATATTATATTATATTATAGGCCTCACGGTGGTGCAGTGGATAGCACGTTCACCTCACAGCAAGAAGGTCGCTGGTTCGAGCCTCTGCTGGGTCAGTTGGCATTTCTGTGTGGAGTTTGCATGTTCTCCCCGTGTTGGCGTGGGTTTCCTCCGGGTGCTC
This sequence comes from Danio choprae, assembly GCA_903798125.1. Classification (NCBI taxonomy): domain Eukaryota; kingdom Metazoa; phylum Chordata; class Actinopteri; order Cypriniformes; family Danionidae; genus Danio; species Danio choprae. Next base: position 920,795 of record CAIGQW010000415.1, on the reverse strand, counting down.
CGGTTTCCCCCACAAGTCCAAAGACATGCGGTATAGGTGAATTGGGTAAGCTAAATTGTCCGTAGTGTATGAGTGTCAATGGGTGTGTATGGATGTTTCCCAGAGATGGGTTGTAGCTGGAAGGGCATCCGCTGCGTAAAACATATGCTGGATAAGTTGGCGGTTCATTCCGCTGTGGCGACCCCAGATTAATAAAGGGACTAAGCCGAAATGAAAATGAATGAATGAATGAATATATTATATTATATTATAAATGCAAATGGTATACAAATATAAATATATATGTACATATTTTAGTTTTATGCATATTTTGTATTTTATTTTATTTACTAGCGACCCACATCAAGAACTTAATTTCCCAGAATTCTCTATGCTTCACACCTGTCCCTGGTTCCAGGTCCCCATTAACTCCATCACTTAAAAAAAAAACAATTCTTCGTAAAGGTACTTCTTTTTCATCTTAATAATCTGATCAAGAAAGTTTTCCTTCACCGCATTTTGTCCGCTGGTTGACACCCCAAACAAAACATGCTCAACTGTTGTTTGTTCACATTATATGAATGTATGTTTGTAATATAATAATTATAATAATATTTTATGCTTAACTCATATAAATATTACGTAGTAGTACATAGTAGTAAAAAATTGTCATTGATCTTCTGGTTTTGTTCCATTCCTTTACTTTCAACCCTCACTACCCATTCTCCAGGACTTTCTAAAGACACACTTCATTAGTGAATTATATGTTAACACTAACCTGGACATCCACATGCCAATCTTCTGTCAGTCTGCTTTATGAGCAAGTCAACAAAGACAAACCATTATCATAAGGTAAGTTCAGCTAACTATGCTAAAGACTTTCTGTCTGAGTTAATGTTAGTTTCTGCTGTTTGTAAATAAAAGAACTATGGAAAGATAAGTCTAATGACCTTTGTTAAGAGATTCTATTCTGTGTTTTTACTAGATGACATCCATGCCTTCTTCATTTAAATGCTACCTGTGAAAAGAAAAGAGAGGCTGTTATGTTTTACACAACAAGTTACGATGTGGGCGGCATGGTGGCTCAGCAGGTAGCACTGTCGCTTCACAACAAGAAAGTCACTGGTTGGAGTCCCGGCTGGACCAGTTGGCATTTCTGTGTGGAGTTTGCATGTTCTTTCCGTGTTTCCTCCGATTTCCCCCACAGTCCAAAAACATGCGGTATACAGTAGGTGAATAGGATGAACTAAAATTGGCCGTATTGCATGAGTGTGTGTGAATGTGAGAGTGTATGGGTGTTTCCCAGTACTGAGTTGCAGCTGGAAAGGCATCCACTGCATAAATAAAAAGCTGGAATAGTTGGCAGTTCATTCCACAGTGGCGACGCCTGATAAATAAGAGACTAAGCCGAAGGAAAATTAATGAATAAAGTTACGATGCTTTCTTGCATCTAAAAGGGGTCGCACACTGGATGCGCCGCTCTGCGATGCGCCATGCCACGCAACGCCATGCATTTTAAAATTCTAAACATAGATTTCTATCAGAGTACACACACCGGCACCACAATTTGGCAGCTGTCTGCAGCGCCCAGCTACGACTCAGGACACTGTTTATATTTCTTCCACGCCACAGAGCGCCATCTGAATTGTTTAATTTTAAATAACATGCGAATGTGCACATCTGGTGTGCGATACTTCCAACTGTCATGTGCATGCCGTGTAGCGGCGTTCAGCGGCGCGTCCAGTGTGCGACTCGCTTAAACTTACCTTATTTCCTGACACTACCTCTGTGAATAAAGCAGTTGTACACTACTTGTCTGTGTTCCTTTAAATGAGTGTTAAATGAGGAAATTATGACATTATTTTTATTTTTGAGTGAACTGCCTCTTGAAATGGGTTAAAACTTAATAAATTACTTTAATATAAATACAAATCGTAATAAGTTTTGTTGGAAATAACATACAGTTAAAAGTCTGAAAATAATATATTCAAACATTATTTATATACTGTTAAAGTGTTGCGAGTATTTACTGATGACAAGGTGTTAAATGATGAAAAAATTAAATATATTACTTGTATACTATGGCTCTTAACTTTGCATGTCTCAAAGCATTGCATTGTAAAACATTATATATAATTTTTTGTTTGAGGATCAATTTCTTACACATCTAATCAGCATCCCAAGTTATTTTAGGGCTGCATGTAATGAAGAGGCATGAGCCATTGACTAATATAGATATTAGAGAAAGTGAGAGAGAATAACTGTTTGTTAATTGCCTGAATCTGTGTTGCTTAATTTGTTTTGTTTTCAGTTTTCTTTTCCACATGCTAATTTGAAAATGCTTAGTTTTCTTGAAAATCACAACGGAAAAACCTGATGGTCTTAATTTAATCATTTGTTATTCAGATTTGTAAACAAAAAGTAAAAGTATTCTAATTTAACAATGAAAACAATTATCTTGAATAAAGTTACACAATAAATGAATAGCATTATACACAAAACATATTGCAACAATCTACCAGCATATTATACAACTAGCTATCAATTAGCAAACAGACATCTTTTTGAAGGAGAATAGAACACGGGTTTTAGTTGTTTCCAAACTGAAGTGAATCAAAGGGTTGTATTAAAGCAGTCACTGATGGAAAACCACAGGCTGCAGCTGTAAATCTTCCCTACAATATCTTCTCACACCCAGAAGTAAGATCTAGAGATAAGAGAATCACTTCTATCTGTGTATTCATTTCTTTAACAAACACACCATTAAAACAGCAGCCAATGCCTAAACCCAACTTTCTGAAGGAAAAGCGAATTGTGCTTGCTGCTGCTGTCTCATCAACATACTGTAATGTTTGGGTGTTTGATTTGAGTGGCAGGCTATTAATATGACAATGTTCTGCGCAATTGTTGACATGTTTCTATGGCATCTTTCTAATGATGCAATGATCATGATATGAAGACACAATCAACTCTACAAATTTAAAGTAGCCCTATAAAGAAGCAATAAACTGGAAAATTAAACTAAAACTAGCAAAACCATTAATGATACAAGCTAAAACTAAACTCAAATTTTTAAATAAAAACTAACTTAAGAATGCAAAATGTCCTGGTTACGTCCATAACCCATGTTCCCTGGGGAATAGAAGACACGTCTTCATTCCCTATTCGGGGAGCATAGGTTACGGATGTGACCAGGACGTTCCCCATCATATGAGAACTTCAACGTGTGTCTGAAATAGACTACGGGAGACTGTATGAAAAACGCTACAGCAGTTAAGCCTGTCATGCTCCTGATGTGAAGTTTGCCAAGCATAGTGTGAGCGCACAAACATCACCAAGAGCGCGACCTTCCAACGTCCCCTAGGTCCATTAATTACCATTACATGGGAATAATTAGAAAATTTTAATCGGGGGTCATAATATGCTTTTACATAGCTAATATAGACTAGGGATTTTAGAATATAACAGTACATTGGAAAAGCGTGCCAGTCCCTGAAGTGAGAGGACGCTGCGGAGGCCAAGAGTGGAGACTTGATGGCAATAAGAGCATATGGACTAGCCCTATGAAGGGGGAGTGCTACATATGATAAGCTGGTTAGCGGGTAGGGAAGACACGGGTTCGCCTGGACAGGGGGAACACTCCGTGGCTAATATTCGCATATGGGGTCGACATGGGGACTGCGCATAGCTGGCACCGAACCTCAGCGTGTGGGTAGACTAGTTTGGGCATACCAAACATCACACTGAGCCAGACACTCGACTCCTCCACTGAGTCGGGTGCTGGGGGACTTGGAGGAATTCTCGCCAGATGGGAAACTTACTAGCAGAATAAAAAAGGCGCACATATCTCTGTGTTAGGGAGCATGGCTTAATTTCCTCCTGACTGATCTGGGTTACCCAATAAACGTGAGGAAACCGGCTCCACTAGAAGATTATAAAATCTCGCGAATGTGTTAGGTGTCGCTCTGCAGAAATCTGTAAGAGAGCTAACGCCCAGGAGGAGACGACACTTCTAGTAGAGTGTGCCCTCACGTTCGAGCTGTTCACAGGATCTTAAGTTTTGCATTCATTTCACGTAAAGGGGACAAAGCAGTAAATAGGCTGGGTTAGCCTCCTCCGAATACATCGCTTGCAGGTTCACCACCTGGTCTCAAAATGGTGTGGTAGGAACGTTGGGCACACAGCCGGGCCTGGGTCTCAGGATAACGTGAGAGTAGGCCGGCCTAAATTCCAGGCTAAATTTCGCTGACCGAAAATGCCTCCAGATTCCCGACTCTCTTGAACGATGCCAACGCAATCAGCAGAGCTGTCTTCATGGACAGAATTTTTAAAGATACCGAGTCGAGTGGCTTGAATGGATCTCCCTGCAAACCCGCCAGGACTACAGAGAAATCCCAAGAGGGCATGAGAGGGGGGCGGGATAGATTTAATCTCTGCGCGCCTTTGAGGAATTGAATGATTAGATTATGTTCAGCAGAGATGGCAGCCATGTAAACCTTCAGTGTGGAGGGTGACAGCCTACGCTCCAACTTATCCTGAAGGAAGGATAACACAATGCTAATCTGGCAAGTTCGGGGGTCTTCTCGGCGAGAAGAGCACCACTCAGTGAATAGACTCCACTTTAGAGCGTAGGCATGCCTCATAGAGGGTGCTCTAGCCTGAGTGATGGTGTTAACCACTGAAACCGGTAAGTCACCTAAGTCTTCTGCGCTCCGTCTATAGACCACATGTGGAGGTTCCAGAGGTCTCAGCGTGGGTGCCAGAGGGTGCCCCGTCCCTGGGAGAGGAGGTTCTCTCTCAGGACAATGTGCTAGGGAGGGGCTGTCGCGAGGAGTTCGGCAACCCAGGTCCGGTTGGGCCAGAAAGGCCCTCCCTGACTTTACACAGTGTCTGTGCGATTAGGCTCACTGGGGAAAATGCATATTTGCGCATACTCGGTGACCAGCTGTGCACCAGTGCATCCGTGCCGAGGGGGGCCTCGGTCAGGGAATAAAACAACTGGCAATGGGCGTTCTCGGGGGAAGCAAACAGGTCGACCTGGGCTTCCCCGAAGTGCTCTCATATCAGCTGGACCGAACCCCGGTGGAGTCTCCATTCTCCTCAGGATGCTAGCTGCCGTGAGAGTGCATTGGCTGCACGGTTGAGCTTGCCTGGAATATGAATGGCATGCAGCAAACTCAGCCACGTGTGACTCCAGAGGAGCAGACGGCGAGCAAGCTGAGACATGCGACGGGAACGTATACCTCCCATACAGTTGATATAAGCCACCGTTACCATGCTGTCCATTCTGACCAGTACATGTTTTTGCTCTAAAACCTGTAAAAAGCGGCGGAGAGCGAGAAACACTGCCAACAGCTCTAGGCAATTGATATGCCAATGCAGGCAGGGTCCGGACCACAAACCAGCAGTTGCATGCTCGTTGCACACGTTGCACACAATACCAGCCTGTGCTGGAGGCATCTGTCAAAATGACAACATGCCTGGACACTTGCCCTAGGGGCACCCCGGCCCGTAGGAAAGCAAGATCCGTCCAGGGACAGAGGGTGCAGCGTCAAAGCGGAGTGATGAACACCCTGTGCGTGCCTGCGTGCCATGCCCATCTGGGGACCCGATCGCGAAGCCAGCGCTGAAGTGGTCTCATATGAAGCAGACCGATTGGCGTGACATCGGCTGCGGATGCCATATGCCCCAGGAGCTTCTAAAAAAATTTCAGTGGGAAAGCCTGGTGCGCTCCTCTGACCATATCGATTGAGTCCAGCTTCACCCCGAGATAAGAGACTCTCTGCACGTGGCAAAGTTTGCTCTTCTCTCGGTTGACCTGAAGCCCCAACTGGTCGAGGTGCTGAAGCACCTTGTCCCTGTGCATAATCAATTGCTCCCAGGATGAAGCTAGTATCAGCCAGTCATTGAGATAATTGAGTATGCGAATGCCCGCAAGGCGAAGGGGCACTAGGGCACCCTCCGTGAGCTTGGTGAAAACTCGCAGAGACAGGGAGAGCCCGAAGGGTAGGACTTTGTACTGCCATGCTCGACCTTTGAACGCAAACTGCAGAAATGGACGGTGGCGTGGAAGAATGAAGACATGTAAATACACATCCTTTTGGTCTATTGCTGCAAACCAATCCCGAGGATGGACACACTGGAGTATGCGTTTCTGCGTGAGCATCCTGAATGGCATTTTGTGTAAATGACGATTCAGTCTGCGCAGATCTAGGATTGGTCTTAACCCCCCGCTCTTTTTGGGCACGATGAAGTGTGGTTTATTTATAAACTAATTTCGAGAAGATCACGTGCTTATGATTGACCACAGATGGTACCGCATCAGCTCCGTATATTGCACCAATCAGACGACTACTGACACACTATAAATAACCAGAGTTTTTCACTGCAGTCATCTTCGTCTTGAAGAATCCCCCCTTCCACCCCTACTCCTTCCCTTCTCCTAATTGGGCGGCAACGTGGCCCAGTGGTTAGCACTCTTGCCTCACAGCAAGAACACCACTGGTTTGGCCCCTCACCAGGCTGTGTGGAGTTTGCATGTTCTCCCTGTGCTCGCGTGGATTTTCCCCGGGTCTCCCAGTTTCCTCCCACCGTCCAAAGACATACACCATAAGTAAATGGTGGAAATGCTTGGACTGCCCTTCACCGCCAAGAACTTTGATAGGTGGCCATCGCGTGCAGGGCGGATGCAGCCTGACCCGCAGCGGTGTAGGTTCTGTCCATGAGAAACTCAGATAACCTGCACGCTTTGGAAGGGAGTTTGGGTGGACCTCTTCAGGTGGAGGCACCTTGTGGGCAAAGATTGACCACACAGCTAACATGTCCGATTTCAAATCCGAGATCCCGCTGACAACACCAGAGGGTCGCAGGAGATCTGGATCGTCATCAAACAATGTTAACACGCCCTCCAATGCAGTGATGGACATCACGGTGTCATCTAATGAGAGCGTGGCCATTCCGGAGGATGGACCAGCACTCCAACTCGAAGCTTGGACAGAGCACACCGAAGAGGAGCGAGGGGTCCGTGGGCCCAAAGGCAACGAAGAAGCCCCCACTGTAAACCCTCAGGCCTGCCCGAGTGCTAACCGCTTGGCTGAGAGCAGCAGGGTCGCTAGTACAACAGCCAAGCCCTCGCAGTGAGGGCAAGAACTGTCCGTGAGCACCGCTTCAACATGCTGGACCCCCAAACATGTGATACAATGCTCGTGCCTGTCATCCAGGGTGAGGAAACCACCGCATCCAAAAATGCATGGTCGGAATGACATCTTAAAAAAGACACGCTTGCTTGACCGCGTTGCTCTCTTAGGGAATACTGCTCTTTTATTGCACTAGCGAAACGCCCAGGGGACGGGAAGCCCAGATCGACCGCCGTTGTCATGTCTTCTCCCACATTAGTGAGTAGCACTGTTTTTTCGCACTGGAAATCAGTCAAGCAGAGGATTCTTCAGTCTTGTGAGGGCTCAGAGGCCGGCTGATATAGCCCGCTAATGGCTAATCACTGGCAGCTGTGGAGCTGAGCTCCACCAATTCATTTGGTATTCATTGGCCCGTTTTTCTTACTCTTCAGAGTGATTGGTCGCCTAGCGTACTCCCATAGTCTGTTCCAGACACACGTTGAAGTTCCTATATGATGGAGACTATAATAATAAAATAGCCTTGATTGGATCCGAAGACAATAAGATGCTGTGCACTGTCAGGTTATGGAAAACAATTTGTGTTGTGTTCCTTCTGATCCCAACATTAGGAAAGAACAAGAGAACTTCACCCTTTGTTCACTTCATTTACTAGAAATTTGTTTACAAACAATGTAAAAAATTTGACAAAGCAAAAATTTGAATGGATTTTTGAAACATAACTTTAAAATAAAATAATGTGCTTACTATATTAGATCCAACAGTAATTTTGAACCACAGCTATTCAGTTTGGTTTGATAAAATGGTTGGATACTCAGTATCAAAAAGTTTGTAGTTTGATGATGCAGTGACTAAGTGTGGAATCATGGGTGTTGTTTTTATTACAAATGGGATACAGAAATCATGTTCATGGATGAGCTAAAGTATTCAAAACGTTCATAGTAGTATGAAGCAGAGTAAGGCTAAAAGTCAAACGATCGCAATGTGGCATGAAAATAGTGTAACTTTATTATGACTGACTGACTGACCCTAAACCCAACCAATAGTGTTTTCAAAAACACCGATTGACCAACCCACCCTTCTCCCTAATCCCAACCAATAGTGTTTTAAAAAGCAATCCAGAAAAAGAAAAGCCCTAACCTGATTTTCACCACGTTTTCAGATTTTACCACATTCTCACCCTGTTATTTACTTGTTTATTTCATGTTTGGCTTCTGTTTTTGTCTTACCTGCATTCTGAACTGTTCTTTGCCGGATTTAAACCCCATCGTCGTGGTCAACTCCTCTCTGGATCTCAGCGGGAAAGCTGTCCATACAGAGGTAAGTGGTTAGCTGGTAAGTGTGAAAAGGAACGGCGTCATACCGCCCCTGTAGCATTCGTTTTAAAGACAAAATGCAGTTATACATACTTCTGACTACATCATTTGTGACCTCCAGAAATGTATATAGGGCTACATTTTCAGAATGAGCCTATGTTGGTTGTAGTTGTTTTTAGATATTTTAATGTAAAATAATATTGCAGTGTGTCTTTAACACAGCAGCGCTGATTTATGAAGGATATAAGCTGACAAATAGGTTACATGCAGACATTTACATCGGTGGGTACACAGCTGTCCTCTAACTTTGGTATAATCTTAGAAGCAAAGAGTTAAAAAGTTTGAAATATGCACAACTGTTAGCCAATTATACCAGTGGGCGTTTACTTCCTAGTCTACAATCCATCACTCAAAGCTGCCTATTCAAAGGATATGTTCTGATGAGGAGGGTCAAAAACAGGACAGAATGCTCAATTATTTCTAAATAGGGATGTTTTATGATGTAAAATATCTTGATGACATTGTAAGTGGAACTCACTTTTGGTTTTAGACACAACCAAAGATCAAGTTGTGGTTACAGCCATGTTATACAAGTACCTAAAGTGAAAATATTAGAAATAATGTAATACTGTAAAAAGTTACCAAATATCAACGCTGTCTCACAGCAATTCGTACGTTTTTGATATAGTGGCTAATTCGTCATAATCATAATCATTCGTACAATTTAGTACGATTTGACTGTTAGGGTGGTGTTGGGTGCCACACCTCCTTTTATAAATCGTATGACTGAACTAGTACGAATTCGTGTGAATTAGCCACTGAACTGACAAAACGTAAAATAGTTACATTTCCTCATGAGATAAAGCTGCAAATACTGTAAATACAACAGAAACAGAAAAATTACCTTTTGAAAAGTTCCCAAATACTTTTTACCTTTTTACTGAGTGTACAGGCAACAATTATTCCTAATTATGTTATGAAGGTGTCATACTCTTACATCCATCCAGTGTCAAAAATACTTCTCACAATACATTTTTCAGCATTAGGTCTTTTCACAGTGTCTAAAACAGTTGGTTCCAGGATCTGTGTTCTCTAAAACTCTTTACTTTACTGAGATTCTTCCCTCTCAGTTGTGATTGGTCTACTTATTGTGTGTGTTGGAAGCCAATCACATATTCTCACAATTCAATTTTAGCTGTAGGATTCCATGATGATATAAAAGGTAGCTGATTTAACATATTAATTCAAGCTTTCTTCTTTCTCTTAGCAGTGTGTGCAAAGAAGATTTACCTTGATGGGGCAGAAACCAACATGTTCTTAACCTGTTAACAACACGAACCGAACTCTTCGAATACTAAAGTGTTTAAGGGTCAAAGTTGACATCGTTAATAGAAAGCCATAAATCACTCATTTATTTGAAGTAACACTATCCGACAGCAACACGTGTCCAGAGGATAGTTTCAGGGAGAAGAGCATCTGTCTTGCTTTCCCTAAGGTCACTGAGTTCTCATTAAATTGTGGAGGGAAGCAAAAGCATGACATGAGAGCCTGCATCCAGCTAAGATTGGATCAAAATGCCCACCTGTCTTATTCTTTTCCAAGTATGTTTTGGCAGATTACTGTGCCCACGAATCAAACTGCTGGAAATGGATGAAGTAATCACAGAATAAATAGCACAGTAAGTGCAGTTATCAAACTGATGGAATTAGAAGAAGTAATCACAGAGTAGATATCACAGTAAGCTCAGAAATGACTATCTGAGTCAGGTATAGGAAAACAGTTGGGCTTAATTAAGCTGCACTTGTGTTATAATGATGTGGTGAAAAAGGATTTGATGACTGATGGCCAGAGAAGATGATTGTTCATTACAGATAATCATAACTATGCTTTTTATTGTATTATAATTATTAAAATATATAAAACAGTGTATTTTGATAATTAAATTAAATCACTAACCATATGGCTTTATTTTATTTGATACTGTATTATTATAAAAAATACTGTATTAATTATATAAAAATTATATATGTAGATTTAAGTAGTTGTTCTTGAAAATGTAAGTACAATACTGTTCAAAATATAAGAATGTATGCTTTTGTTCACATTAAATTAGTCAAAAGTTAAAATTAATAAAATGTATATTTGTAGGGGGACTACAGTGTTGCTGGCTTAGCTACTTTTTGTTCTAATATACAATTTTAATTTATAATAAAAATTTTATTCAATTATAATTCACCAAAAGTGAAGTTTACAAACTAATTTCGAGTGAAGCGCGTGAGGACCATCGACAAATTAATCATGTCATTATACAATCATTGCAAGACCAAATGATTTTGTTATTGCCCTCCTGACGAGGGCAATAACACGAGCCAGGGTGTCCCTCCAAACTTAGAGCCCTCTCCTTGGAAAGCATGCCAAATTTTGAATTGCCTAAGAATTTAGTCTATTATCCATGCGAGCGGGAAAAAAAAAAAAAGCAAAATGTGGTTTTCTTTTCACCAACGTTTAACAACTTTTGAAAGATGACTTAAGATGATAAAAAAAACACATTTTTCCTCTAAATTGCACTAAAAGAGGAAACTACTGAACAGTCAGCCAAGCAGCACCAGCCTGGAGAGAGATGGAAATGCTTAGCAGTACGCAAATCATATGGGATATTAGTTGTCATTCACAGTTATTCCTCAAAACATGTTCATTTATAATGCACCTTGTTTATGGTGCACTTTAGTTTTTACATCAAATTATTGATTGGTTAGGTACTGTCACGGTCATACAAGGAAGACAATAAGAGATTATCTTCAAGGGTGTTTATTTTTTGAGAAGCACAATAGTGATTCGGTGAAGCAGGTGAATGGCGGTGCAGCGGTGAGCGATCTCACACACAAACAGTTCAGCCGGTAAGTTCAGTTCATAGGTAAGCTTCAACATAACAATAGTCACTTCCCTTAAACAGGCAGGTTGGCATCCATAGGAGGAGGAGAACATCCACTGAAGAGTACAGGAGATATCAGGAGAGAAGACGAGGAGAACCATGCGTCCGTGATTCCAGCCGGTGAGTGAGGTGAGTATATATAGTGTGTGGTGATCAGGAGAGGGTTCATGGGTGTGGTGTGTGATGGTTGGTGAGTGAGAGTGGTGATTGGAACTGCAGGAACGAGCTGAGGGTGTGACAGGTACACTGTAATTAAATATGTTATTATGTTTCAAATAAATGCCACTGCTTATTTTTTTGCCAAGACATTAATATTAGACATTTCAAAAGTCAGTTAGAGTGTAGCTTATTAATATCTAACTATATACTATAAGCAAAAAATTGACCAAGTTCACCATGTATAGTTGTCCCATAGAGACTCTTTTGTTATTTTTGCTCTGTGGTTAGGGTCGCTGTCCTGCTGCAAGGTGAATTGTCCCTCCAGTCTGAGGTTTTCATCAAGCATGTCTCTGTACATTGCTGTATTAATTTTTCCATTAATCTTGACTAGTCTCCCAGTTCCTGACACTGAAAAGCATCCCCACATGGTAATGTTCTTCTGGAAGGTTCTCCTCTCTTCACTGAGAAATTCTGGAGCTCTTTCAGAGTGACCATCAGGTTCTTGGTAACCTCCTTGATTAAGGCCCTTCTCTCCCATTTGGCCGCTTTAGGAAGAGTCCTGGTGGTTCCAAACTTTGACCACCCACATGGAAAGAACCTATATGAGGATATACCAAACTGCATATAATCTATATGCAGTTTGGGGGGGGGGGGTGTATGACACTGGCATATGTCAGGTTCTGTTGTTGTGTTCCATGTGCTTCTTTTGTCTTCGTGTGATCCCTTTGTTCTGTTTTCCCGCCATGTGTTGATGTTTATTAGTTTCACCTGTGTTCCTCCCCTGTGTATTATCAGTTCCATTAGCCCTTGTGTATTTATACCCCTTAGTTTGCCTTAGTCCCTGGTCCGGTATTGTATTGTCTATAAATCATCCTGAATTGTCTCCATGTGTGTTCCTACTTGTGATTCCTGTATTCCAGTTGTGAGTGTTCCTGTGTAAGTGTCATTGTTAATAAATATTCGTACTATGATCATTCCTGCGACCCTGTGTTTTTGTGAGAGAGCGAGTCGTGAAAATACCGTATGAATTTGTGCAATCTCATTCATGCATTTTAGTACAATTTGCTCATCCCCTAATGCCAATTGAGTTTAGGGGTAGGATTTGTGGGCACGCATCCTTTTAAAAAGTGTACGTCTTTGATTAAAGGAAGTTGTATGAATGTGTACAAATTAGCCACTTTTCTGACAGTGTGTAAAATTGTTAAAATCCTTGTGAGTTTGGGCTGGCATATCTAATAGCTCATAATAACATATTAGCTACCTCTTTTCAAATATTTTTTTGTATATTGCCTAGGAGTTGGTTAAGCCACATCAGCTCCCTGGTGACCCACATCAATGTCCTTCAGATTTCGCAGAGGAATAAAGGCTCCAGGAACTGTCAATAAATTATAATGGTTACTTCTAGTGTTTGTGACATTCATTGTAGCCCATTCATTTAGAACTGTGATCAAAACAGACTGGAACATGTTGAAATACAATAATCAATATCACGCGTGTTCAATAAAAAAGGTCAGGAGAGGTTTTTCTTTAAGGTTTAACATATTTAACATAGCATTTAAACATAGCAATTTATTGGATACAAATTAATAATTCTATTCACAGAATTCTGGTACCCTCAATGCAATGCAAAAGTAACATTCAGGAGGTGGGCGCAAGTTATATTTTCTGACTTCAACTTATATAGGCAGCTGATATTAACAGGTGGAGTTTAGTGAAATTCATTACTTGTCAATCATTCTCCAGTCCTCCATTGGCTGCACTCATACTGTACTTCCTCTTTTCTGCAAAACTTCTCTGCACAACTGTAACAACTCGTTGTGGGACATGACGAAACAGGAACACGGGATTTAACAAAAAGACGGGTTTATTGAACATACACTTACTAGATACAGTCACTGGATTAGACAGGACACGCAGACAGATCACCGACGTTGGAACAATACAATACCGGACAACGAAGGACACAGACAGATGGGTATGAGTACACAGGGAGAGGATTAAACTAATGAGACACAGGGAATGAACAGGTGAAACTGATGAACACTGAAGACGGCGGGAAACAGAACAAAGGGATCACATGACGATAACAGAAGCACATGGACAGAACACTGACAACAACATTAAAAGTCTAAGCCTTTCTCAACTGCACATAATCTGTGTTCAGTTTTAGACAAGCTTCATCTACTTCTGCAAAAATGCTTCATTAGTATGCGAAACCTATCACACTCGAGAAGAAGTTCAGTTAATATATCACCTTTAAGCAATACAAATACAATTGTTTAATGAAAAGAAAAAGAGACAAAAATATGTTTTAAAAAAATCCTTTTTCCTAACAAACTCCCTGTGTATTACACTGGGTCATAACTACATGTGACGCACCACTGTGTCATACCGTAAAAAGTATCTTTTAAAAACATAAGGCATTGTCACACTAGAGTTTGAGCATGCAAACTTCTGTCTGAGAGTGCTGCAAAAAAGGTGGATAAAACAAGGTGAGACTTGTAGAACAAAGGATTACTCCATATTTTAAAGAGTCATGAAAACCCTGGGCTAAATCTTCTGAGATTTTAATAGATTTGTGTGTGTTGAACATCAGTTAATAGGTTAACATCTGTTTAGTTTAATTGTAGGGAATAACTTGCTATTTTTGAAGTTTTCCTCCCTATTTTCCTCTTTAATTTATGGCTGCGTCACTTGTAGTAATGTACCATATGACTGTGAGTGCTACGATGACAGGGTGGAGTCTAATTATCATTCATTAGACTGAATAGGACAAGATTGACAAGAGTTTCTTTATCTCATAAGAAGAGTTGCTTTTGAATTATTTGTTCAAGCTGTAAGACTGCACAGTAGCATGAAGTATTTAGCCTTTCATGATGGATCGCAGGCACTGATAGTGTCAGAAGTACCCACTTCTACAATTCTGTACTGAAATTTTTACAAATGTGACAATAGCAGCATTTCCTGCTTGCATTTGAAACCCTGATGAGTGGTCTCTTGAAAACTGCTGTTTGGCCCGTTGTGCTCATGCACTCAACAGATCTGATTGGGATTGGCTCTAATGATCACCGGTTTACAACACTGCTTATACGGACACTGGAGAGTTTGAAAGCTGCGATCAGCTGATTATCAGTGGATTATCATGGTATTTAATTGCTGACAGACATGGTTTCCACTCCAGTGCCCAAGCACTTTTTTGTCCCTTTATATTAGATTTTTGTGAGTCTAATTTTTAAAAATAAGCACTCTTTAAATATAAAAATATTGCATTTCCTCAGTACATATGAGCTAGAGTTAGTATAGGCCTCTGACATGACGGTTAGTCACACTTTTCTTTCTCTCCTGCTTTGCCCACCTTCTGCTCACAGCTTTCCATGTCCATTTACAGTTTGTTCAGCTGCTTACACACATTTTTAAAACTTTTCCTCTTTTTTTTCAAAACTGTACACATAAATACAAGAATTGCAAACACAAAATGCAACATGCCTCACAACTCTTGCAAAATGAAGCATTGCCTTTAACATTTTAAAAACACAAGCACACATCTGTCTCAAATGTCAAAAACACCTTTGCCATAACTTTTTATTTTGGATTTATCATACAGTTATTCAAAACTCAAAGCACTTCTTCCTTTTGATCTTACATGTACACTTCAAGATTAGTTTAGAGAAATAGACAGAGAGGACATTTATGGTATGCACAATAGCAAAACTAAATTCAAACTATTTATTTATTTGATTTATTATTATTACAGTGCAGAGTGTGGAAAAAAATATTGTAAAAACTTCACCCACGTGTAGTTGGACAGAAACATATTTTTGAAAAAGGTGACTGTAATTACTGTAAAGAATAGTGCATGTGTGTCAAAAGTATACAAGTGTGTTTAGTGTTTTGCAAATCACTGTGTGTAATGTTTTGCAAAAAGTGTGAAGCTGACAATGTGCTTATAGTTGTGGAAATCTAGTCTGGTGTTTGCTCCTTGAGTTTAAGGTTTAGCTAATTGGCAGAAAGATTTAATTTTAGTTTTTAAGCAATTGAAAAAAAAAACTGTAAGTTGCATTGATACAGTGGGTAGCGCTGTCGCCTCACAGCGAGAAGATCTCTGGCTCGAGCCCCAGCTGGGTCAGTTGACATTTCTGTGTGGAGTTTGCATGTTCTCCCCGTGTTCGCGTGGGTTTCCTCCGGGTGCTCCGATTTCCCCACCAGTCCAAAGACATGCAGTACAGGTGAATTGACTAATCTAAATTGACCGTAGTGTATGAGTGTGGATGGGAGTGTATGGGTGTTTCCCAGTACTGGGTTGCAGCTGAAAGGGCATCCGCTGTGTAAAACATATGCTGGATAAGTTGGCGGTTCATTCCACTGTGGCGACCCCAGATGAATAAAGGGATTAAGCCAAATAAAATGAATGTAAGTTGAATTTTAAAAAAAAAAAATTGAAGTACAGAGAGGTCATGTTTTGATCTTCTATTCACAAGTCAGAGTTCATTAAGCTTGAACTTTGGAACACAGCGACATGTGGAACTTATGGCACAAGCGTTTCCAGTTTGGAAGCCTATGGGGCGAAAAGTATAGTGTGACCATGGCTTTAAAAGCAAGCTAAACTCTTTAAGTTACTCAGCATGGACTTTTAATAATGTTAAACATGTTTAATATGTATTGTTATATTAATATCTATAATTATATTATAAACTTTACCAATTCGTTGTGAGTGCGGAGCACTATTCTGCGCTTTTGAATGGCTCTGGTACTTAAATTGTTTCTGCCGTGTCACATCTGGTGTAGACATCCAACTTGCTTGTCACTGGAATATTGTTGTATTGTACAAGGACACGATGTTTATACATTTTTTTGCAAATCTACCATCCAATAAGAATCAAAAATTTCAACAGACCTTGGAATAAAATAATATAACCACAGCTGCAAAGAAAGTGAAAATAAGCACACAGAGTTCTATCCATTCTGAAAGATGACTGATATAAGTCAGAACATAAACAAGTGCACTCTGAACAATAAAATGATGTATGTTATGTTTACCTGCAGGTAACTAATTTTGGTCTGTTTAGAAATGTTGAATCAAACTGAACCAAGATTAATTTATTTGCAACATTGTAATATGCATTGTTTAGGAATAAAGCAAAACCTCTAGAGCTATCATAATTACACAATGACGTCACCACAAAATTACATAACAACATCATAAATCTTCAACTTTAAGCAACAGGTCAGCTTGCCTTGAGCAGCTTACCCTGAAAACTAGTTTGCAACACTGGTCTACAACAGTCTGTTGCAAAGATGTTTCCTGGTGTTTCCTCACTGGCCCAATTACAGTCCACCACCAATTCTCTATGATATTTTGGCTCATTATATGTCTTGGTTTCTGAAAATCCCCCAAAAAATGGTTCAAGTTATTGTCTGCAAAGCTTCAAACCTAAGTCTGTCCAATTACTTAGATATAGAATAGCACACATCAGTTGAACAAGCTAAATGGTCTGTATCTATGTGGGACGAGCATCCCCTTTACATTACTGGCTACTTTCCTAATGACTTTGAGTGTAGAAATAAGGTTATGATATTTGGCTGCTGAAGCTCACTGTCTGTGTCCTCATGCCAAGCTGCAGTTCAGAGGAGCCCGTCAGTTTTTCCCCCAGAGAGTTTCAGATAATGACACCCCTCAGTCTCAGTCTCACACCTCTTTCACGCTGACAGCGCGCGCGACACGTTACATAACAGCCATCCGTTTCAAACCTTTCAAACCAGCTCCCGGCGGCAACTTTCGTTATATCAGTGCCATCCGTTATGTAATTCAGTAGCGCTTCTAATCCGTTATCCTGTGATTTTGACAGGCTTATATTTCTGACCCTCATTAGCATACAGGCTTCCTTCGGTTATAAACAGATGTAGAGCGCGCCTGCTTCAGCACATGACTGTCAGAGAACAGTTCAATACAACCGAAAATACAGTGCTTCAATTGTCATTTTCAGAAATGTAAACAACTCAGTTTATTACTGAGCAGGACAAATTAGCAGAACAGAGCGCTTCAAGCAGGGGCCTTTCTAGCCTTTAAGCATCCCATTAGGTTTTTAAATTAAGAAGAAGAAGATGAAGAAAGACCGATATATATATATATGGTCACAACTGCATATGTTTTAAGTTAAATCAATTTATTAAAATAAGTTAACCCTGTTTTAACTTAATTTAAGTCATACACGCTGTTTTCAAGTCAATTTAATGTAATTAAGTTTAAATGACTTGTAAGGTCAATTTGATTCAACAAAGCAACTACTATTTTTAGGAAACCTTATGAAGCTCATTGCCTTAAAATAAGGTCATACATCTAGTAATAAAAAATAACAGTATTGGTTAATTAGTACATGAACTCAATCAAAATCCTATATCTTAATTTCATTACAAACGGCTTTATATTTCTAAAAATAAATGTGGAAACTGATCTGACAGCAACAGACCATGCATTCATTTCAATTTGTCACCATGCAAATAGATTATCCTCAGAAATATCTTGGCTTTTTAAGGGCTTTTGCTAAACTTATAAAACTGAATAATCAGTAATGCAGTTTTATAAGCAATCTAGTTACTGCTACTTATTTGTAGTTTTATTATTAGATCCTTCTAATTCATAAATCATAATTTATCATTTTTCTTATAATTATGACTTATCATCTCATTGTAATAAAAAAATGTCACATAATAATGACTGATTTTGCCGTAATTGGAATATTTATGAGTTAGTACACCTAAAATATAACAGAATTATGACTTAGAACCTTGTAATGAAAAAAAATCTCCAGTAATTATGACTTTATTAGTCATTACACTATTTTAAGTGATTATAATAAGAACATTTCTTATTCTGATTCATGCAGCAAATGGGGAAAAGGGGGAAATTTCCTTTAATATTCATTAATTCATTCATTTTCTTTTTGGCTTAGTCCCTTTATTAATCTGGGGTCAACAGTGTGGAGTGCTAAGTTGGTGCTTATACAGCTTGTTTGACATCCATTTTATAATGAATTGTTCATAGCAAGGGCAGCACGGTGGCTCAGTGTTTAGCACTGTCGCTTCCTAGCAAGAAGGTCGCTGGTTTGAGTCAAGGCTGGTTCAGTTGGCATTTCTGTGTGGAGTTTGCATGTTCTCCCGATGTTTGTGTAGGTTTCATCCGGGTGCTCCAGTTTCCCCCACAGTCCAAAGACATGCGCTATAATTGACTAAATTGGCTATAGTGTATGAGTGTGAATGGGTGTTTCCCAGTGCTGGGTAGCAGCTAGAAGGGCATCCTCTGTGTAAAACATATGCTGGATTAGTTGTTCATTCCATTGTGGCAACTCCTGATGAATAAAGGGACTAAGCCGAAAGAAAATAAATGAATGAATGTTCATAGCAATACCAGCTCATTACGGACAAATCCTTGAAGCTCCATGATGATTTCACACTGACTGTAATGTTTTGTGCAATAAATAAATAAATCCATCCAAACTATACAGTCTAAACAGTAAATATGGGGAGCTCTGGTTTGGACTATAAATTGTTTTCCAAGCTGAGGGTGAACACCTGCTCAGGGCAGAGATTTAGATGCAAATTACTTCCATTAGCATTCAAGAGGAAACAACATGAATAATCATTGATATACCAGAAATAGCGAGCAAATCTGAACTGAACACCAAATCTGGGCACAAACTAACCTAATATTTAGACACTTCTCAAGAATCAAGTCGGATCTGTAAAAGAGGCGCATCTCCAATGACAGCTTGAAAGGTTTGATTGAGTAGTTAAAAAAAAAAGTGTCATTAATGTGGAATCAGTGATTCTGCAGGGAGGATTGGCTGAGACTCAAAGTAATTGAGATGTCACCAATGTTTCCCTTAAAACCCTATGAGCAAAGACAGGTTCAGGTGCAATGTCAGAGCACACGTAATGGGATTGTGGTATCACTGGGGTTCAAGGCTTTCTGTTTTCGGAAACCAAACACAGGGCTGAAAAACGGAGTGCATAAATCACAGGCTATTACAATGAAGCTTTTTTGGTTGAAATTTGTACCTTAATCTCAAAATTATAGAAAAAAAAATCTCAACACTTCTGATGAATAGCTATTTTTGTCTTTTCTAAATAGTTTATTAAAAATAATTTTTTTGTGTGTAAATAAAGATGCCATAGAATGAAAATCTGTACGTATAGGCACGGTTGAATAATAAGACTTCAGTACATGGAAGTAGGGCCTCACAGTGGCGCAGTGGGTAGCACGTTCGCCTCACAGCAAGAAGGTCGCTGGTTCGAGCCTCGGCTGGGTCAGTTGGCATTTCTGTGTGGAGTTTGCATGTTCTCCCTGTGTTGGCGTGGGTTTCCTCCGGGTGCTCCAGTTTCCCCCACAGGTCCAAAGACATGCAAATAGATGAATTGGGTAAGCTAAATTGTCCGTAATGCTGGAAGGGCATCCGCTGCATAAAACATATGCTGGATAAGTTAGCGGTTCATTCTGCTGTGGCGACCCCAGATTAATAAAGGGACTAAGCCAAAATGAAAATGAATGAATGAATGAATACATGGAAGTGACATACTGAGAGCCTCAAACACCATTGTTCTATCATTATTATATAAATTTCATTTGAGCAAAAGTCCACAGGAAAAACGTCTGATCAGAACACAACACAGTCACAGACCATTCATAACCCTGGGGATCATTAAAATGTACGACCAAGCAGCATTTGATTGGCCACAATGTTTCCTAGTGAGATTACAATGATAAAAATATGTCCTTATGTTTTAAGTTTAACACAGCTTATTCCATTTACTTTGTATGTGGGATTCTTACTTTGAAAACAGGAAAGGCAGTGCCAAAGCTCTGAGCAATGTTAACGCAACAGGCACGGAGCATCTCATCTCATAACAGCTTGTCAGAACTCTAAATTCAGAAAAGACTCCTTATGGATCATAAGATGCGTAAGATTTGTTTAACTGTATCTTTTGTTAGTTTAACATGTATATAGTGAAATTTGCTGCGTACTTGTTGTATTTGTAATACGCCAATGGACACATGGTGTATCAGCTCTTACGATGATTTTTTCTGGAGTGAAATGACAAAGTTTTGGTAATTGGGCAACTAAAATATGATAATTTAGCATGTGTCAGACTACATCATGCTGTGTCAATGTTAAAACACAAACATTAAATGAAAAAAACACAAAGAAGAAAAAAAGTATTGCAATATTATCAGGTAAGAAACAAAACATAATACATTATATATATATTCAGTGAACCAAGTCGCAAAGATGACCACTGGAGTACATCATACTTCGTACGTTTTGTATATAATAATACAAAAAGAACACCCCAAAACAAATCTGCAAAGTTCATTTTATGCTGTATTACAGTTTTTTACAATCGCTTTTTACAATTCTTAACACAGTTAGCACAACATCCGTCTTTGTAGGCTATACAATTAACACATTTCTTGTTGCTTTGATACAAAATGCATACAGTTAACACCAATTGAAAATACTTGAACTTCTTTTACACACAAGCTCAACCAAGACCAAAACAATGTAACTTTACAGTCCAATTTACAAAGGCTTTCACACTGTATGTCAGAACAGATAACATCATGTTCTAAACATTACATATATATGCTTAAGTCAAAGTGAACAGCTGTTCATATTGTGAATTAAAACACAAATATATTCCTGTATTTTATTCCATTGCCAATGAGAAGCAGCTTATTGCAGTTATATATAAATCACAGCAGATTCCCATAGGAACCACACTCAGGTTTTTCCAATCACATGATCATATGTTCTAAAAGAGGACTCTTTAAGCTGATCTTGTTTGGAAAAGGAACAAGAGAATTCTTCCCATGATGCCTTGCCAGAGAAGATATCAGGTGTGATGTGGATGAGAACGTGGCCAAATGCAGAAGACCGGGCAGAATAGAAGATTACTTTGTTTTTTTTTACTATAATTGCGGGGCTTTTTCTGTTTGTATATCTTGCAGTAATGTCCTTTTGCAAATAAAGTCTGTACTTTTTTTTTTTACATAAACTGTACATTTTATAAAGCTACTCTGATATGGTCATTCATTTTTTGTATTGAATTTCTGCAGCAAAAGAAACAAAATGCATGCATTTACTAAACCCAACAAAACCAAAATGTACAGAGGCTTCAAATATCCCGAGTCCCGAGTCCCGAGGCCTGCTCGGATCGGGACTTGTGGAGCTGCCCTTCGGTGGATTTGCTCTTCAGTATTTGAACTTTCAGCAGTGAAACTTAAACCACACTGAACTGAACTGAACTAATCTGAACTAAACTCTGAAATCTGGACTCTAGAACATGTTAAGCTGCTTTGACACAATCTACATTGTAAAAAGCGCAATATAAATAAACTTGAATTGAATTGAATTGAAATATAAGGGCAGAGCTGACACATAAAATAATGCAGTTTCTGTCATTTCAGCTGATGATAGTGTTTTTTTATCAATGTGCTATGACTGACTAAATGTTTCTGTTGGAACAGAACATGTGTTAGTGTTTTGAATAATTATTTGATTTTAAAACATGTTTGCAGTGCTTTGTTAGACATAGTGTATTGTGTTAGTTTATTATTGTATTTTGAAAATTCGTTTTGGGGTTTAGTTTACAACGTGTGATTTTGAGCATGAAATTAACCGTTTTGCCAATTGTGTGTTTTAGGTGTGTTGGTGCATTAAGAGTTTAGGAAGCTTGTTAAATGTATTGAAAAAGCTGTCATAGCGATTGTAAAAAACTGTACGAGGTGGAGCAGGAGCATCAGTGCAGAGCCCATTAATATTTATAACCCTTTCAAATAAGTTTAAAAACAGACGTTGGGTTGTAAATAGACATTTAAAACCATATCTTGTACATTTTTGCACTTATCTAAGCCACACACTGTCTTTGTAGATATCAAAGAACTAGTTAAGCATATCAGTACGATCTCAAAATGTTTTATTTCTCATAAAATAAATAATACTTATTTTAAAAAGTCAATTGAGAGTTTAGTTCACAATTGCAACCGAACATAATGCAATTCTGTTTTTCTCAGAATTGTTATTCTGTTTCTTCCAATTTCATCTTATAAACCCATAAATGTCAGTCTTATCTTGATGTTTTGAGAGCAATGTGAGATACAAACTTACAGTTAAAACTCTTAAAATTAAGATTCTATGTTGTCATTAATGGTTCCATAAAGAACCTTCAAATCCAAAGCATTTTTGCATTCCACAAAGTGAAGTTTATTTATAAACTAATTTTGAGAGGATCACGTGCTTATGATTGCTTACAACTGGCCCGCATTAGCTCGCAATTGATTCACCAATCAGACGATTCCTAGATCACCATAAATAACCAGAGTTCCCTTATCGCAGTACCTTTGTCTTGAAGAACTCCCCCCACCCACCCCTACTCCTCCTCCTTCCCAGATGGGCGACACGGTGGCCCAGTGATTAGCACTGTCGCCTCACAGCAAGAATGTCTCTGGTTAAAGTCCCAACTAAACTAGTCGACATTTCTGTGTGGAGTTTGCTTGTTCTCCCTGTGCTCGCATGGGTTTTCCCCGGGTTCTCCAGTTTCCTCCCACAGTCCAAAAAACACGCAATTTAAGTAAATTGAACACACTAAGCATTACCATTGCCAAGCCTTTAATAAGTATACATCTCTTTTCAGCCATTCTTTTAGCCAGAAATAAGCCGGGGGAGTTCATCGAGATCTACCTGAGCTCAAGCTCCCCTCTCGCCCTGCAAACGGGAGGGAGCCCAGGGCTCGAGGATCTCGTGAGCTCAGGGCTCTCTCCCGGGACAGCATGCTAAACAAGCTATATTACCAATCATCAGCTAAGTGTGAACTCTTGAAAGGTTCTTTATTTTGCAATAGATTCTTCAAATTGTTTCAATTGTTCTTCACACCAAGAATAAAGCCCATTATTCCAACATTTAGTTTGTATTTCGCGAGTTTTTGTAAAGTATCTTGCAATTATCGCTTTTTTTCTTACAATGCTTTAATTATATTTCCCTATCGTGGATTTTTTTTATTTTTAAATAACCGTCTATGCAGTGTGTAACACTGCTCTCTAAGTGGATGAAAACATCCTGCAGCGTTTTAAATCTGAGGTCGCACCATGTATAAAGTTGTCTATCAACTCATTTAGTCATTTAAACAAGTTATATTTCAAATGAATCCCAAGCCGTTTTATATTGATGTCAGAGTGAAACATTTTTAACTACCTAAAGACAAGGCTGTGAAAAATCAATCACAGCAGTGTAGCCCTAACCTAGTGTTGTTATGACTGCTATGCCCGTCGTACAGGCAATATAGGTGGTATAATATTAAAAATGCATTTTTTTGTGCTTTCTTCTCACTGTTACACCAGTGGGCCCAATATTTTATCTCACCTAGGGTCCCTCAACCCTGCGGGCCAGCACTGGCTATGCCATCTTAAATGCATATAATGTATTATTTACAGGCTAGTTGTTATTAAAGAAATTTTTTTTTTTTTTACACCAGCTTATTCTTCCTCTGAATCACAACCTGTAAGTATAAATCAAATGGGTGCATTTATGTTCTTTACAGTTAGCAAACAAGCTTAATTCTGTGGAAATCAGTCATTTCTACATCACTTGACTGAATCAGCCTGTCTTTGAACTAAAGTCAGCAAAGAATTTCTTAACAATTTCAAAGAGTGTCACAAATGACCCATAACCCATAACACTGTCATTTCATCTCAGTCTACCCGGCATACACTCCATCTTTCTCATAGATTTATTGTGGGAGATTTCAGCCTGGAAATGCGACAAGAATTGATTTTACTCTGGTCGAAGGTGTGACTGTCAATAACCACGGCTGACTAATCATTTTGCACCCCCACTGCTGGCCAAACAAATCAACTGAACCGGATACACTTAAAAGACATAAACTAGCACTTTCACCACCCCTTCACCTTCTCAACAAACAATTATGAGCATTAGAGTCAGGCTGAGAAGATCGATTTACAGCAGGAACCGACGCTTCTATACAGCAGTGAGTCAGTCTGTCCAGTTTGTGCGTCACACGTAATTACAGATTCTATACGATGTGTCACTCACCATGGTCCAAACCTGAAAAATACCACCTTCTCAGATTGTATCTGGAGCGGTATAGGAACCATTAAAGCAAAGCCATATCTAATATGTCCGTAAAATCTAATCTTCTAAAATGCCTGGTTGATTTTTAAAGGCAGTATAGATATATAATAACCTAACATGCTGTGCAGACACTTTGGCAGTTGGCTAAAAAGAAAAAAAATGTTGTGCAGCATTCAATATGTTTCTACAGACAAATAAGGAACACAGTAATCTACTTGAATTTGTTTTAGACATGATGTTTATGATGTCTTGTAATCTGATCTGAAATTTTTTTTCGCGGCACAGTCATACACTGTCAGGTTAGTTACTTTGCAAGCTTATGCTTTAAACCTACAGAAGACACAAATTAACTGAATATATATAAATGTATATGTCATATTGCATGCAACACATTGCAAGGTTGGGTATACGCTGCATAATAATTGATGACTCACTGAAAAGAAGTCTTTTACAAGTAAAACACAATTTTCTACTGTTTCAATGAAACATTAAAAGTGCAAATATTATTTTGCATGAAACATAGACTGGAAAAACAAGTATTTACTGGAAATCTAAAATAATTATATCAAAAACTATATTTGCATATATGTTGGTCAGAATAGTGCTAAAATAATGTTTACAATCCGTTTAAACTCTTTTAATTTTCACAAGTATGTCTAGCATTTATTTTTAGCATTTAACAACTACACTTATTAGAAAATGTACTAGGAAAATGTTAAGTACTTTGTCAGCTTATTCCACCAGACAGAGAGAGTCAAGTCAAGTTTTTTTTCCCCCTGTGTTTTGAAGGGACAGCAGGTTGTCACGGATTCAATGGCTAAACAGAACTCACAACACAAGAAAGAAAGTTAAACAGATTTGTATGAGTGAAGGTTTTTTCAGATTAGGGTGAACAACCCCTTTAAAATGTGCTAGGGGCTTCTACAACATTATTATTCTCCCATCATTTATATTTATTTAGCAAGTTTTCTCTGATGCATGTTAGGGATAAGGTTTGGTTAGGTTCTTACTTCATTTTTGTCTTTTGTCTAGTCCAAATATAAAAACAAAGTCTTAAATCAAAAAGCATTTTCTAGGTAAGTAAAGAATAGTGTTTCGTTTTCAGAAATAAGTCTAAATTAAGTGAGTCTTTCTTAAAACAAGAAAAATAATGTGCCAGTGAGGTAAGTGAAATAATCTTGTTTTTGGCTTGAAATATGTTTATTTTTCTTACTCCACTGGCAGATTATTTAACTTGTTTTAAGAAAACAAAAATCACTTAATTGTATATATAATATAATATAATATTTTTTATAAATAATATAATATGTTTTGCCTCACAGTGGCGCAGTGGGTAGCACGTTCGCCTCACAGCAAGAAGGTCGCTGGTCGCTGGTTCGAGCCTCGCCAGTTGGCGTTTCTGTGTGGAGTTTGCATGTTCTCCCTGTGTTGGCGTGGGTTTCCTCCGGGTGCTCCGGTTTCCCCCACAAGTCCAAAGACATGCGGTATAGGTGAATTGGGTAAGCTAAATTGTCCGTAGTGTATGAGTGTGAATGGGTGTGTATGGATGTTTCCCAGAGATGGGTTGCAGCTGGAAGGGCATCCGCTGCGTAAAACATATGCTGGATAAGTTGGCGGTTCATTCCGCTGTGCCGACCCCAGATTAATAAAGGGACTAAGCCGAAATGAAAATGAATGAATGAATAATATGTTTTATCTTGTCTAGAAAATGCTTCTTGATATTTGGACTAGAAATAAGACGAATAAAACAAGAAGTTTTTTTTTTTTGTTGTTGTTTTTTCTTGCAGTGAAGCCAAGGAATTTGGAGATTATTGTCATTCCAGGATCAGCAAATGATGTTTTCTGGGCAAAGTCCATGTGCATTTTTTTGATTTTGCCAAATGAAGTTGTGTAAATGGAGAAAAGAACGGGACCAAGCACTGAACCTTGAGGCACCCCATTGATTTACTATTGTGACTTAGACACCTTTCTTCTCCAAGATCTTGAAAGATGTGCCTGTGAGGTAGAAACCATTTAAGTCCTGTGCCTGTGATGCCCACGTCAGAAAAAGGGGTGAAGAGGCTCTGGAAGTTAACAATGTCAAAGGCCACATTCAGGTTCAACAGAATAAGTTAGCTCATAAAGTAACCTTTTGTTTCGATTGCTAGTATCCACTTCCTTCAGCACTGTTTGTTCACCATGGGTCAGTATTGTCTGTTAGTTTTACTGACTGAGAAACTACGTCTAATTATTCAGCATGATCAAAGTACTGACACAAAAGAATTATTAATTTAAAAATGACTGGTGACTAAAATGTGAGACATAATCATTTCTGATATACTCTCAAAAAAACATTCCTCTGGTCAGTCGGAGATCTGATGTTGACAGCCCTGCATGCTGTGATTCTGCCGCTCAACCATGCTTCAAAGGTGTGCTACTAAATTGCAATGTGGAGACAATGAGAGACAATAAAGCACACTGAAGTACTTAAGTTCATGGAAGCAGCTTGACATTGTGTGTTTTTTAGGCATTTTCCAGAGTGTGACCATGATTTATATGGTCAGTGTTTTCAACTTTGCTGAAAAAATCCTTAATTAACCAGCATGAATGCCATTCTGCTTAGTGTTAACCACTGTCTAGTCATAAAAAAAAACATGACTATGAAACATTTTTGTTTTACAATGTGAAATTTTAAAGATGACTAGGCAAGATTTGTATACTGGGAGCTCTTTGATTTATGTTGTTTTTTTTATGTATTCCCTGGAATTTTTTTATTATTCATAATATCGAACAGAAAAATGTTTTAAATTTAACATTTTGAGTGTTGATTTGTATCATTTCTTATTGAGTTACGAAGTGGTTATTATTATTGAATATGTTTTTATTAATGTTGATCTTGCCATGAAATAACCATATGTTGCTGATGTGGCAATAAACAAACAAAACTAGCTTTCAACTAAGCAGGATTTGTCACTCATTAGCAGCTAAAAATAGTTTTCCATAATTCTGCTACTCTCAAAATGTGACAAAGTTTGGAGAAAGGTAATGACTTGTGTCTGATGACATTCTTTATTTACTTTGATAAAGTAATGTGAGTCAACCAGATAAAACAATTAATGTTAAAGTAACCCAGAGAGTAACATCTATTTTAAACTTATGCAAATACACGTATTTCTTTGTTACTTCAATAAATTAAAATGAAATAAAGAGACATTTATTTAACACTATGTTAAGGAGTAGTAACATTTATACAGTTTCACAGACAACCAGCCTATTGAAGGCAGCAATAATGCTAAAGTGGCCCTCTGTGAAAATGAGTTCGACCCCCCTGGTCTAACTGGAGACAAGCGTAGTTCTGCTGTTCTCAAGCAAATCGAAATAAGTTTGCAATTATAGTCTTGAAGGGTAATGTATGAACAGACCAGTTGCATGGATGCAAATAACATGTTTGGGGACAAGCTTTTTACTTGCATATATTTAGATTTGACACATTATGTCAAAACAATACAAGATTAAAACATGATTTATTGTAATGTATAATTATAGCTTGCTAATTTATTCCCTGTTGACAGTAGAACTAGAAAAGGATATTTGTTTTAGTTTTGAGTATATTATCAATCAGTGTCATCTGAAGTTGTGAATAACAAATTAAAATATCAAACTGGCGAAAGCTTTCAAAATATCAAAGGATTTATTTCTTGTTTCAAAGGATCGATATAGTGTACACCAATCAGTTAAACTGAGCTTGTGTGCATTACAAAACAAGCACAGAGGAGACATGAAGACAAGTACTAATAACAGCACAATCAAAAGTATTTTATTCAAACAAGGGTCAACCTTAAGCTACTTCTATGAAATTTCAATATCAAGTCGCTTTAACAAAAAAGGAAATTTGGCATTTGTCAAAATCCAGTCATCAGTCACTGATTGTAAAAAAAAAAAAAAAAAACTGTGCATTGCAAAAGTTTTGTCGTTGCCATCAAAAGCCTAAATTACATGCCAATTACCCAAATAACTGGAACAATAATCACCATAACGCACTCAAAAATGACTTTTGCTGTTTGGTCAAAGAACAACACAATTCTTGACAATTTTTTTGTTCTATCCACTTAACATCTGTAAAATGTAATAATAACTTAACTCCTTCATGTTGTCCCAACACAAGACCCAGCATTTTTTACAGTATGGCAACTTATAATCACTTTGAGTACCTTAAGAAAGAAACACTGTGATGATGTTTTTGAAGATGTTTATGGATCTTGTGAGATACGTATTTAATTTGCATTTCAAGAGTTCACACTTAGCTGATAATTGATTATAAAGATTGTTTGGCATGCTGTCCTGGGAGAGAGCCCTGAGCTCATAGATCCTCGAGCCCGGGACTCCCTCCCGTTTGCAAAGCCAGAGGGGAGTTTGAGCTCAGGTAGATCTCGAGAACTCCCCTGCTGTAGTAGATAATGAACAGATAATGATTGGTCTTGAGATTACTACTTACTAGGAGCATGTCTATGATGCAGATTTGGATTAGTCAGTTAACTTAAGTTGCATGTTTTGGGGCAGTGGGAGGAAACAGTGGAACCCGGTGGAAACCCACGTGAGCACGGGGAGAATGTGTAATCTCCACACAGAAACGTCGGCTGGCTTGGTAAGAACTAGAACCAGTGACGTTCTTGCTGTGAGGCAACAGTGCTAACCACTGGGCCACCATGCCACCCATCTAGGAAAGGAGGAGGAGTAGGGGTGGAAGGGGGGATTCTTCAAAACGAAGATGGCTGTGATATGGAACTTAGGGTATTTAAAGTGGCTTAGGAATCGTCTGATTGGTGAATCATAAATTGGATAATGCGGGACCAGCCGCAAGCAATCATAAGCACGTGATCCTCTCGAAATTAGTTTATAAATAAACTTCTCTTCATTTCATCTAAGGCTTTCTCTTGTTTCATATTTCTTAAGTGATTCTACCTTTTAAGTGTTCATTAAACACTGAGGAGTCTGCTGTGCCAATAAGAATGTAATTAACACAATGCATTATTTGTCTTTATTAAACAATCTATTAAAATGTATTTGATAATTGGTAATTGATCATTTATTTGATAACAGACTAAGAAACGTCATGTGACACATGAGTTTATAACATTTGCTGATCCACCAGCAGATTGAATTGTATAAACATACACTTCAAGGCATAGTTCACCCAGAACTAAACATTTGCCTTTAATTTACTTACTCTCAGCTCAGGATTTTTCAAATGTAGGTCAACCTTTGTTCTTCAGTAGAACAATAAAAAACGGTTTCAGCTGAATCTGTGGTCCTTGGCGATACAAAAATTCTAGCACTTTTCAGAGAAATACATATTTATACAAACAACATATTGATTTTATTATACTGTATAACTAAATATTTAAGTATAGCCTATATGGGTTGTTGATGTGATATTATACAGCGTATCTAGAAAGTATTCATAGCTCTTCACTTTTTCCACATTTTTTATGTTACAGCCTTATTCCAAAATGGATTAAATTTATTTATTTCCTCAACATTCTACACACAATACCCCATAATAACAATGTGAAAAAAGATGTTTTGAAATTGTTACAAATTTATTAAAAATAAAAAACCTGAGAAATCACATGTACATAAGTATTCACAGCCTTTGCCGTGAAGCTCTAAATTGAGCTCAGGTACATTCTGTTTCCACTGATCATTCTTGAGGTGTTTCAGCGGCTTAATTGGAGTTCACCTGTGGTAAATTCAGTTGATTGGACATGATTTAAAAAGGCATACATCTGTCTATATAAGGTCCCAGGGTTGATAGTGCATGTGAAAGCACAAACCAAGCATGAACACAAAGGAATTGTCTATAGACCTCCGAGACAGGATTGTCTCGATGCACAAGGCTGGGGAGGGTTACAGAAAAATTTCTGCTGCTCTGAAAGTTCCAATGAGCACAGTGGCCTCCATCATCCGTAAGTGGAAGATGTTTGGAACCACCAGGACTCTTCCTAGAGCTGGCCAGTCATCTAAGCGAAGTGATCAGGGGAGAAGGGCCTTAGCCAGGGAGGTGACCGATAACCCAATGGTCACTCTGACTGAGCTCCAGCGTTCTTCTGTGGAGAGAAGAGAACCTTACAGAAGAACAACCATCTGTGCAGCAATCCACCAATCAGGCCTGTATGGTAGAGTGGCCAGATGGAAGCCACTCCCTGCCTGGAATTTGCCAAAAGGCATCTGAAGGACTCTCAGATGAAAAACTTTAATTAGTTGAAGCACCCCATTCAAGATCACATGACTGAATGTGATCAGTCCCTCATGTCCCTCATGTGAAGCCCATGACGTGCATCTGTTAAGGTTTTGTCTCAGAATGTTTTACGTATTTGTCTTTTTTGGAACGAAAATAAAATTAAGTTTTGTTGTCCTTTGGTGTGTTTATTGAAAACAAGTCATGGAGATAAAAAATTTAATTGTAAAAATCTGTAACCTGGTTAACAGTAAGTTTCCTTAATATATATGGTTAAATACCATAAATGAACTTTCCCAGAATTCCCTGCATGACAACTTTTTAATGCCTTTTTGTTGGCAGTACTATGTTCTTTTTAGTGTTTTTGATGTACATTACAGTTTTATGTTACATCTCATCTTGATAATTAATGTTTATTGCATTATTTTAATCTTATGTGTTACTATGATGGTGTTCAGTAGTTGTGTGAAAGAAAAACAGTTTGTTTCTATGCTCCTGGAGAATGTTGTTTATGATGAGCATTAGATGACTTTCTCATCAGCACCTGCTTATGGTTGTGTTTTTGACTGTGTAACAAATGTATGATGTGTTGTAGATTGTAAGGATGGCTAAATCTCTCCATAATATTAAACCCTGAGAACTGTTATGGAATTCCACACGAGACAAGACCACGAGAATGGTCAGGAACTAAAACAATAAACTTTCTAATCTGAGAAGAAGATTGGCTAGGACACCTGTTCTTCAACTCTCCCAGTCACCCATCCTGAGCCCCCCTCTCTGCCCTGGACTTTACCTTCTCCACCAGAGCTGCTCACTCACATTCCACACAGAATGTCCAAGTTTTTAATATGTTGTATCTTGGGGCTCTATATTCATGTTTTGTGTCATTTTAAATGTCTCTGTGTGATTGGTAAAGTGGTCTTAATTTCACTGTAATATTTTACAATTTCCCCTATATCTGTTGATTTGGGTTTTGACTTTGATAAGATCTTTGCCAGATGCTCCAGTCCAGGGAAAATGGTCTTCACCTCAACTCAAGACCAATTTTCCTGGACTGGAGCATCTGGCAAAGATCTTTTTTTACGCAGCGGATGCCCTTCCAGCTGCAACCCATCACTGGGAAACATCCATACACATTCATACACTATGGCCAATTTACCTTACCCAATTCACCTATACCGCATGTCTTTGGACTTGTGGGGGAAACCGGAGCACCCGGAGGAAACCCAACTGATCCAGCCGAGGCTTGATCCAGTGACCTTCTTGCTGTGAGGCGATTGTGCTATCCACTGCGCCACCGAAGATGCAGAAGTGTCTGTGGGATTCTGTACCCCGTTGCAGTGTTGAGTCTCTGAGCTCTGCATCAAGGCTCATATACTGCAACGTACTTCTACACAGTCAGGTATTAATCTCTAACTCTTAAATGTATCTTTAGGTAATTGATGTTGTCCGATCTGAATTGGCTTATTGTGTTTAATTATGTGGATTGGAAAGGAAAATCTTTGCCTGACAAATAAATGTAAAATTCTTGTTTAACTCTGTATAAATTAGAAAATTATTTCTACCATATTTTTAACTGTGAAAATCTGGAAACCCCAGCTGCCATTTTTTCACACTACATTTTACAGATTTTTTTAGAGCGTGTCCAACAATGAAGATAAATCACTCTCATGCTTCAATTTGTACAGTCATGCCCAAAAGTTTTGAGAATGACAAATATTAGTTTTCACAAAGTTTGGTGCTAAACTGCTTTTAGATCTTTTTTTCAGTTGTTTCTGTGATGTACTGAAATATAATTACAAGCACTTCATACGTTTCAAAGGCTTTTATTGACAATTACATGACATTTATGCAAAGAGTCAGTATTTGCAGTGTTGGCCCTTCTTTTTTAGGACCTCTGCAAATCGACTGGGTTAATCAACTTAATCAACTTCTCGGCCAAATCCTGACTGATAGCAACTCATTCTTTCAAAATCACTTCTTGGAGTTTGTCAGAATTAGTGGGTTTTTGTTTGTCCACCCACCTCTTGAGGATTGACCACAAGTTCTCAAAAGGATTAGGCTCTGAGGAGTTTCCAGGCCATGGACCCAAAACTTAAACATTTTGGTCCCCGAGCCACTTAGATATCACTTTTGCCTTATGGCACGGTGCTCCATCGTGCTGGAAAATGCATTGTTCTTCACCAAACTGTTGTTGGATTGTTGGAAGAAGTTGCTGTTGGAGGGTGTTTTGGTAAAATTCTTTATTCATGGCTGTGTTTTGGGGCAAAATTGTGAGTGAGCCCACTCCCTTGGATGAGAAGCAACCCCACACATGAATGGTCTCAGGATGCTTTACTGTTGGCATGACACAGGACTGATGGTAGCGCTCACCTTTTCTTCTCCGGACAAGCCTTTTTCCAGATGCCCCAATCAATTGGAAAGGGGCTTCATCAGAGAATATGACTTTGCCCCAGTCCTCAGCAGTCCATTCACCATACTTTTTGCAGAAGATCAGTCTGTCCCTGATTTTTTTGGAGAGAAATGGCTTCTTTGCTGCCCTTCTTGACACCAGGCCATCTTCCAAAAGTCTTCGCCTCACTGTGCGTGCAGATGCGCTCACACCTGCCTGCTGCCATTCCTGAGCAAGCTCTGCACTGGTGATACTCCGATCCCGCAGCTGAATCCTCTTTAGGAGACGATCCTGGCGCTTGCTGGACTTTCTTGGATGCCCT
The DNA here is from genome assembly GCA_903798125.1 of Danio choprae. Taxonomy (NCBI): domain Eukaryota; kingdom Metazoa; phylum Chordata; class Actinopteri; order Cypriniformes; family Danionidae; genus Danio; species Danio choprae. The sequence goes on along the minus strand of CAIGQW010000415.1, from coordinate 887,203 downwards.
GAAGCCTTCTTAACAAGAATTGAACCTCTTTCCTTGAAGTTCTTGATGATAAATTAATTTTAAAAAATTAATAAATTAATAAATTAATTTTAAAATGTCAAGTCTGCCATTCTAACCCAATCAGCCTGACATAATGATCTCCAGCCTTGTGCTCGTCAACATTCTCACCTGAGTTAACAAGACGATTACTGAAATTATCTCAGCAGGTCCTTTAATGACAGCAGTAAAATGCAGTGGAAAGATTTTTTCAGGATTGAGTTCATTTTCATGGCAAAGAAGGACTATGCAATTCATCTGATCACTCTTCATAACATTCTGGAGTATATGCAAATTACTATTATAAAAACTTAAGCAGCAACTTTTCCAATTTCCAATATTTATGTAATTCTCAAAACTTTTGGCCACAACTGTATAGCAAATTTACAATTTTAGGTGACAACTGTGGAAAAATTACTACTTTTTACTACTTTTACTCACAATTTATCATGCAAGTGCTTTAGTACATATTAAATCTAACATTCATGTTTGTAAATACCTATTGTAAACATATTTATATCAGCATCTGTATGCCTCGATTTGAATTTACCTAGAAAACATCGCTGCCCAGTATGAAGGGCCATACTGTGTACCAGATCAGATATTGCTCACTCCAATGCACCAACACCAGTCAGAACTGTTGACACAGAAAGGATGGATCCACTGATGTTGTTTACAGCACATTCTGACCCTGCCATCTGCATGTCATTACAGAAAAAGGCATCAGACCAGGAAGCACTTTTCTGCTGGCTCGCTTTCACTGAGCTTGTGCACAGTTTGGCCTGTTTCCCACTGTAGCCTGACAGGAGCCGAACCCACTGTGTTCTGACAGTCATTGTAATCCATTATTTTAGCTGTTGTTTTGTTGTCAACTTGAGCCATTCTAACCTCTCATTAAAAAGCTATTTAGTCCAAAGAACTGCCACTCAATTAGATGGCTTTCACACATTTTCTGCAAACCTAACATGGTTGCATCTACATGTTAACAATTGCCTGTACAATCTACAGTAATCGATTACAGCAAAAATACTGTATATTTACAGCACAATTTATCTTGCTGTATATGTATATGTATTTACAGAATTGTATGTTTATTATTACTGTAAAATATACACATTTCACAATGCAACTTTAAAATTTAGTAACAAGGCATAACTGTCCCTCATTAACAGTGCGTACAATGTTTTTTTTAAATAATAATTTTAATAGTTAATTTCTTTTGTCTTTGCCATGATGACAGCACATAATAATTTTCTAGTTATTTTGCAAGATACTAGTATTCAGCTTAAAGTGCAATTTAAAGGTTTAACTAGATTAATTGGGTGGACCAGGCAAGTTAGCTATACACAAATAATTGGACAAGAGTATTGATTCTTTTCATTAATTCTAAAGAGGGCTAATAATACTGGCAAAACTGTTGTTATTTCAGCCAAACTAAAAGAAATGAGTTTCTCCAGAAGAAGAAAAAACATACATCGTGTATGAAATGTGCTATACAAATAAACTTGCCTACACTAGGAAATGCTTTGAAAATGTTAAACATCACAAACACACAACGTTGAAATCACCTGGACTGAATAACTGAGAATTTAAAGTGTATTATGATGTTAGTCTACATACTTAAATCATTCAGAAATAAATTGTAAGCTCCAAAAAAAAAAAAAGTCTTAGAAATATAAGATTAAAGTGACAAATCCTTGACTATTAAAAAATACTTACCTTACAGGATTAAAAAAGAAATATTCTAAACGCTATTCTTTTCCTTCCTTAATTAAAAAATTATCATAATAA
>CAIGQW010000415.1:863205-873911 GCA_903798125.1 Danio choprae | reverse complement strand
TCTCTCTGTGTGTGTGTGTGTGTGTGTGTGTGTGTGTGTGTGTGTGTGTGTGTGTGTGTGTGTGTGTGTGTGATCTTACACCAACTCATATGCATCAGGAGTTGTCCCGATGAAGAATCCTCCAGGCCGGAGTCTCTCACAGGCATTTCTCAGCATGGTGTCAGCCTGCGACTCGCTCTCAAAGGAATAATGATACACAAACTGACAGCTGCACACGTCAAACTGCAGCTCAGGGTCTTGCAACTTCTCAGACAGCAGTTCCTGAGACAGACGGAGAGTATGTGACCCTGTACTGTCATGTACTGAATGATGATCACTGACAAACATTTACTTCTTCTGACAATGACCTGAATCCCTCTAAAGCTGGGTTCGCACTGTGAATCTGGCCATTATTTATTATCGAAGACATATTTTTTAAATTCTAAAAGATTTCGATAATCCTAGGATAAAATCTGTAGTCTTTAAATCACTGGTTTGACATGTTTACCGACAGCCAAATAATGGCCATTGCGATCAAATTCTTCCTCAAATTAAATTCTAACATGCTTTCCTGCAGTGCGACTTTTGACTTCTGTGTTTTGATTTTTGACACATTTTGGTTCTCCTACAGCCTGAAATTATGACAATTAAATCCTGGTTTATACTTCTGCGTCGAGTGATCGGCGTGACCCACGGCACATGTAAAGCGCGTTGCCGTGCATTTAGACTTCTGCGCGCTTTTTGTGTTGCTCTGCAATAACACTTCCGAAACGCTAGCTGGCAGTAGGTTTTTATGTTTCTCTGTGTCTCTGAGTTTCTTCGCAGGTGTTTTGTTTTTTCTGAACACTATCTTAATGTACAAGTGACTCAAACTCGCTCCATCGGGCTCACGCGGCTCTCACCCCCGCCGACACTCGTCAGCGCTACCAAGCCGACCAATCACAGAGCTTGCGCTACGCGTCGTTGTGACGTGTAGTTACATTTTTGAGAGGTGGGCGTCAGCGTCAGCCACGGCAAGGGCTATGCGACTACACGCAGGCTGCGCCGATGCATACACATGCGCTTGACGCAGAAGTATAAACCAGCCCTTCGCATATACATCTTTCATGAGCATTCTTTAACAGTACTAATAGTATAATACATAGCCTATGATCATAATACTGTCAATTACAGTAAATAGACTTTAACTATACCTGCAGGAGATGAAAAGACTTTAAAATTAATTAGGCAATGAGGCACTGTGTTTACATCTACAGAAAAGTGAAGTGTTCAATTTAGTTACAATCAGGCAGATTAGTGAACAAGGTTTAAAACGCAATGAGTATAGAATGACATGAGTTCACCAGAAATAACACCGTAATAGTGCACATGGTCAATTAAAATATTTCAGTGTGACATGGGGATAATGTTCATCCAGTCTGACATTTGTTTATATTTATTCATTTTTCAATGCCGTGAAATTTGGCATCTCAAAAAAAATTACAAAAGGTATACAATTTGTAGAGTCAAAACACAGTACAAGCGTTAAGTGCCATCAAAAACTGCACAGTGTGAGCCCATTTTAACAAATAAATTCGAATAAATCGTTAAGGGTGAAGTGTGTGGTTTTACTAGTGTAAATGAAGCGGTGACTCATACCCTGCTGCAGTCTGCAGTGATGAACTCAGCAGAGAAGGTTCGGTCGTTTGGGTGACCCCTCCGTCTGACATCATTATAGCGCTGCTGACACTGCTCAATTGACACAGCAGCGATATCTGTGATAAATAAACACAAACACAGATGGGAAGTCTGATTTACAGTATGATTACATGAAAAGCTAGAATAGGCTATTTTATTATTTTCATCATTTGTACACTCCGGGTATAAACAGCCACAAAAAGAACAAAAAAGCCATGGAATTTTAAAATGGCAATTTCCAAACCTGTAAATGTTTTGGAGAAATTAACTCAAGAAGTGATGGAAAATTCATAGACAACTGTACTGCTGAAAAAGTGGGTAGCTTTCCATTTTTTTTAATTGATTTTTAAGCCATGAAGTAAACCTGCCAGCCACAAGATTAATCACTACATTACAAACATTAATTAGAAATTTTAAGAACCCCATATACAGGTGAAGACAAAAAATATATATATGTATTTGCTTTCAAATATTTCCCAAGTGATGTTCAACAAAGCAAAATATTTTTTGTCTTTTCTACTACATTCTCTTCTGGAGAAAGTCTTATTTATTTTAGTTTAGCTGGAATAAAAAATATGTATTACATTTATACTCAACATATTTTTAAACATAATAGTTTAAAAAATATATATCTGTTAGCTAATTTATTTTGTCTTTGCCATGAAGACAGTATATAATTTTTGTACAAGTTATTTTGCAAGATACTACTATTCAGCTTAAAGTGTAATTTAAAACCTTAACTAGGTTAATTAGGTTAAGTGGGCAAGTAAGGTTAATTAGGCAAGTTGTTGGAAAACAGTGTTTTGTTTTGAGGTGGCCAATAAAAGTGAGTTTTTAATTTTGCTTTAAAGATTAATTTTCAATCCAGCAAAACTAAAAGACGACTTTCTCCAGAAGAAAAATATAATGTGAAAAATGTGAAAACAATATTTGCTCTGTTGGGAAATAATCACTTGGGAAATATTTGAAAACTAATTAATTTTACAGGAGGGCTAATCATTTTGTGTTCAACTGTATATACAGTAATATTTTGTCTCAAATGTCCTGCTGTTATCAAACATTTCCAATAACAAAATTGGAGTGTCAATATCTTAATTACTTTGCATACTTTCTTTTCTATTCATGAATTTAACAATTGTTACATTTATTTGTGTGTGTGTTTCAGAAGTATGCTAGATTACAGAATCAACAATTTCACACTTGTTGGCTTTACTGGACCAAAACAGTAAAGATGACCAAGAAATTGGCAGGGAAGACAAGTTGGGAATGAGACCAGGAAAGTGCCTCATTGACCCACAGAAGAATACAGATGTTTAAAATGCTTCAACCAAGAGAACTTTATAAATCTAGGAACAGGTAAAATTTCAACAGGAATTTGTGTTTTTACCTGCACACACTAGTTTATCAATATGTCCTTTCTTCCATTTGAGAAGGTCTCCTCCTTTTCCACAGCCCAGATCCAGTACAGTCACCTCTCTTCGTCTTTGCCTGACCTTGTCCAAAATCTCCGCTGAGAAAACCAACACACACAGAGCTCAGAATGGCTCGAGCGCCAAATGAGAGCACTAATTAAACATGCTTGTTTGAAAGTTAAACATAAGCATGTGCTTCTTCTCACCAATAAGCACGCTCTTCAACCAGTTGTTGAAATTGCGCATGTAGACTATTCTGCTTTTATTTCGTTCTGCCAGGCCACACTCTTTAATTTTGTTGTAATGTGTGGCCACCTTTTGACTGTGTAATGAATCTTCTGTGACCTGCAAAACAAAGTGTTTGTCTTATATTGTATTGCCATTAAATTCCAGAAAACAAAGTTAAAGGAGTCCTATTTTGCCCCTTTGTACAGGATGTAAAATAAGTTCTTGGTGTCTCCCATCACATGTGTTATACACTGCTGAAAATGTCCATTTTGTGGCATATGGAATTTTAGCCATTTTGCGCCTGTGCCTTTAAATGCAAATGAGCCGGTTCTTCCCACCCAAGATTATACAATACATATGTAAATACATGTACATATGTTTTTTTAACTAAACATAAAAAAAATTCAAGAATTTAAGATGGTGTTATATGCATCAAAACATTTTTGTGAAAAGGGTCCATCTGGCAAATGAGAAAGGAATTATATGCTGTAGTTTTCATTCACCAAATATAATAATATTTTATGGCGAATAAGCCACTAGAAATGTAAAACAAATGTAGTCTGGGTAGACAACATATTTATATTTATTTTAGATATTTAAGTCTTCGTGATTTCACACACTTTATAAATTTCCTACATCATTTTCAAAACACAACTTTCAAAATGGTTATATGGATTTTGTTTTTATTTAGTAAATACAAGCAATCATAAACACTATTAGAGGTGTAACAGTACATGTAATTTTACCAGAACACTTCTGATTTAGTATGCACTGGTATTAATTAAATAGTGCTGTCATAAGACAGGGTTATCCAAACCCATTCCTGAAGGCTCATTCCTGCAAAATGCAAATCTATGTAACATCTAATGTAACATTAATTAAACTAACCTGAACCAGCTAATCAATGCAAGTATGGAGCTAAAATACGCAAGACAGGTGCTCTCCAGGAGCAGGATTATATCACAAAAGTTTACAACTGCAAATGCACATTGTCAGGACATCATTAAAAAAAGCTATTGTTTTTTTTTTTGGATATTTGAGCACAATAAACTACACTCATGAAACAGTTTATGACATATTATGTCAATGTCATAATATTGCAGATTGCTCTTTTATTTTTATGTATTATGTCATTTTAAGCTACTTGTAACAGGAGTCTTGGAGGGCCACTGTCAATTGTTTCTAAACACACCCGTCTAGAAGTTTCTAGTATACTAAGTAAGAGCTTGACTAGCTGGTTTAGTGGTGTTTAATTAGAGTAGGAGCTAATATGTGTAGGTCAGTGGTCTAATGGGAGTAAGATTAGGCAGCCCCCATATATATATTATTGCAAATGACACAAACGGCTAAATATTAATTTGACATACACACAAAACAACACATAGATACATGTATAACTACAAAGGTTAAAATAAAGACCACTGTCAAATACATTGTCAAATAATGTCCCTCTGTGGAAAACTTAGTTTCAGACTGTAGCTAGTGATTGTATATTATTCATACAAAGCAGCATCACTAAAATATGGTATTTAATAAACTTTTTGTTGTTGTTTATCAATATATCAACAAAACATTAGCATCAGTCATGCTCAGATCAATTATCCTGTCAGTGATTTACTTCTCAGGGTAAAACAAAGTGAAAGCGTTTTGATTGCAGGTTTTACTATTCCTCTCCACAAATAGTAAGTAGGAAACGCAATTAGTTACTTTTTAGGGAGTAACTCAATACGGTTACGCATTACTTTAAAAAGTAACGTTACATTGAAATAAACTGTATTTCTCTCCATCACAGTTCATTTCTGTCAAAAAACAAAATCATGATAACGAAGATCTCAAACTAAAAAAAAATTATAAAAAACATAACTTTTGTAACCAACTAGTTCAATTGAAACTATGAAGCTCAGTAATACCATATGAACGAGTACATGAACTCACCAGCTTCTTGCTGGCAAAGTGATCGCCATCCTCTTCATCACCGTCCCGCCGTCTCTTCATTGATAATGAGGATGATGAAGTTGAAGTCTGCGAACTTTCAAAAGATGATCCTATGCTGTCCTTATCGACCTTAGCATGCTGACTGTCCATCTCGAACAATCCTTTGAACACACAGAGAATTAGCATGTAAGCTTTACAATGTGAATTCGTGTATAAAATAACTCAATTTACCACATGGGGAAAAGTAATACAAAGAAATGCGTAGGATATGGAGGTTTAAGTAGGTAGAGCAATATGAACAATAAATTGCAGTGCGTAGGTGTTGCGTTGATAACAAGAGCTCATGTCAAGCGTTTATCTCGACACGTGTTTCAGCAGCGAAGAGACTGACTCCGACTGCTTGGCAAACATCAAAAGCCATATTAAAGGTTTATGTGCTCGACAGCATGATTATGTGACAGACAGATCGCTGAAGACTGAATCAATGTTGCTTCACTCACTTGAGTTTTGCGCCATCATGTATCCACAAGCAGCGCTCTTCGTGGAGCTTTACTGCAGTGTTTTATTTGAGTGGACAAACACAGCGCCGCCTAGAGGATCGGCATGCACAGCGGCACTCACAGTGCTCCAAATATTCATAGACATTACAATATATAACATCTATTATAGTGTCTCTGCAAATATTTATTACCTGCATGATTTCTTAAAACATTCTGAGTGTATACGAAATGTGTTGTGCAATTATATGCATTTTAAGCATTGTTGTCACTTTATTGTGTAGCAAGTTTAATTTAGAGACTCCAACTGGATGTTCTGTTTACTATCTGTTTATGGAAGTGTCATTCTAAACATAGCCTAAGTGCGACATCATAAAAAATAGATATAGACGAGTATATTTATAAACTGTATAAATTTGGAGCCCGGGTTAGATTTCGTTTTTTCATAATTAAATGTAAATGATCATTTGTTTTATACTAAAATTATATGTTCATTATTTTCATAGTTAAATAATAATAATTATGATAATCATATGAATATAAAAAGGGCGTAGCCGAAGGAAAGTGAGTGAGTGAATGAGTATACACACATATATATTTTTAAGTAAATATATCTAATTTTGCTACAAATTGTGATATTATGCTGTAATATACACTTTAAAATCGTAATCACTAGCGACATTACAACGCATTGTGGGAGATAAAGTTCCACGGAGGTTTGGCTTCGTTCAGAACTGTTGTTCTCCCAGCACTGCTGCACTATATTTCCCACAACCCACTGCGAGCTCAGACACCATGTGTCATGTCGCTGCGCCTTCTGAGGAGTTCTCTGAATGACAGAAGGGACATGAATAAAATGTGTTTATGGTGGCGAAATCACATCATGTCGGATCTCGGCACTCACGTATGTAGTTGTACATATTTCCGATCATCGTTTCTGTTTGTTTAGACTAAAAACGAGTGAAACTTTGATCAGTATAGCTGTTCAGATAGGTGGACATCACTTAGCAAAGCTAGCTGACTCACGTTGAGGATCATCGTAGCACAAGTTTTGTCGGGAGTTTATTATGCAATTGTTTTAGGAGGTTGGTCTGTGTTTTATTTTTGTGGTCTTTCTGAGAATGTGCAGCTTATACTTTTCTGTTATTTGTTTTAGCTGTTTATCCAGCACCAGTGACGTCCTTATTGATGGGATATTAAAGGTAGGAAAAGCAATCAATGCTGTAACTGGTATCATATATTTATTATATTTCTACAGGGTTTGTCTGCTAACAACCAGTTAAATAAAATCATATGTCTCATTTTAAAGCACATTAGAAAATATAAAATAAGTGTTTGCTCTCTATTAACTACAGAAGTTTAATAACTTGCGATATCATATTTCACGTCATGTATTATTAATGTACAGTCATATTTGTCTAATGTCAGTAATAAATAAATAACAGTTAAACTTTGGAATTGTATAACATGTATAATTTACAATTAAAAACATGCAGTGCCGCCCCAAGGGGATTTTACACAATTAAAATAACTTTTTTGGGGGTTAGTTAAAGCAAAATTTGTTAAATGTCTTTGTATTAGGTGCTTATTAACAGCATTGTCAAGCATACATTAAGAAAAGCTGATAATAGTGTGATTTGGAAAATTTAGATAAATAGCATTTTGAGCTTTATTCGAATTAACATTATTTAGCAATCTGTACAATGATCATAAAAGTTACTTGCTAATTTCAAAGTAATTTACTTATTTAATTTATAAACCACTGACAGTGCAGTTTTTTCTACATATGTTAAATTTACATATATATATATATATATATATATATATATATATATATATATATATACATACATACATGCATGTATGTATGTATGTATGTATGTATGTATAAATAAAGATAAATAAATGCAGGTCAGAATAAGTAGTCTATGTTGTTTTATTTTTACATAAATGTATCTGTTACTCTAAATGACGTGAAACATTACTTCACCAATATTTTTATTTTCATTAAAGGTATTTGCAACATTAGAGCCTTTACTTAATCCTAAGATGTGTTTTATGTATATAATATCACTTATGTAAATGTTATTTGATGCAAAATGGCTATGCACTTATAAATATTTTATTATTTTAATACTTTTTTCAAATGTATGCCTTTTACTTTTTTTTTTTTTTGTGAACTCTTGTTTTTACATTGACAGACCTTTGGGAGAAGAAACTGCTATTGTGATGCAGAGGTTTGTGTGTTCTGGAGTCTTCAGGCAGTCGTCTGTCCTGCTGCAGATCAGCTCTGCGTCCCGTAGCTGTACCACACAGATACAGGATTCCCCGTCCCAGCGCAACCTGAAACAGCTGATCTCCAGCCAGCGATGGCTCAGCTCCACCACCGCCCTCTGCTCTCCGACCTCACAGAAAACCTCTGCTCCAGGACAGGACGAGCCGGACCCTCTGCAGGACAAATCCAGTGGCCTCATTCAAAGATTCAAGAAAACCTTTAAGCAGTACGGTAAAGTCATGATCCCTGTGCACCTGCTGACATCTTCTCTGTGGTTCGGCACCTTCTACTATGCTGCGATGAAGTGAGTGGATGAAGATCAGAATAATAAGTATTTAGTGATGATGATTGTGGGTTATTTTATAAAAGTAATGGATGAAGTACATTCAGGCATTTGTTATTGCAGAGTAATCCCAACATACTTATTGGCAGCCCAATACTGAGGGCTGTTGTATAAGACTGAAGGGCTCTACATGGCTACTTTCCACAAAATGTCAAAATTAAAGACAGAAATTTGGTCTGAGCCATAAGAGTTTATTAATACATTTAATATAAAACAAATATTAATTTACATTTATTAATCTAAACTTTTTTTCCCCAGGCTATAAATTTACACTGTTTATTTTTATGTACTCTATTTATCTATATCTAAATTTTATGATTGGGGTAAAGTTCACACATTCGTTCATTTTTGAACAGTGAAAACTTTGAATATCCGGTCTGAAATCGCATGCAAGTATTCAAAACAACATTAGACTTCAAAACAACATTAGCGCTATTTAATTGACTGAACAGGGCCTCACAGTGGCTAGCACGTTCGCCTCACAGCAAGAAGTCGCTGGTTCGAGCCTCGGCTGGGTCAGTTGGCGTTTCTGTGTGGAGTTTGCATGTTCTCCCTGTGTTGGCGTGGGTTTCCTCCGGGTGCTCCGGTTTCCCCCACAAGACCAAAGACATGCGGTATAGGTGAATTGGGTAGACTAAATTGTCCGTAGTGTATGAGTGTGAATGGGTGTGTATGGATGTTTCCCAGAGATGGGTTGCAGCTGGAAGGGCATCCGCTGCGTAAAACATATGCTGGCGGTTCATTCGGTTCATTCCGCTGTGGCGACCCCAGATTAATAAAGGGACTAAGCCGAAATGAAAATGAATGAATGAATAATTGACTGAACAATGTGGTACTTTGATAGTCACTGGCTGCTAATGTGATTTCCCTGTTTAGAATTGGTAAAGAATGCTTTCCGCAAATTATATTATTGAGGAGAAAATGCCAATTTAAAACTGACTTTCCCTCAATCAAATTTTAGTTTTTTTACACATTCCATCCTTGCACTATATAAAAGAATCCTTATTGATTTCTACAATAAAATACAAAACTACAAAAGCAGCAATATGAATACATCAACAGTTCAAGTTCATCAACTTGTTTTGACTCCATTTTCATTTGGTTTAAATGATTTCTTAATTATATCTGGAAAAGGGTCATTTAAATTTATTTGAATGTTTTTTTAATGTTCATGTACATAAAAAACTGTAGTGATTGTAAATTATGTATTTTTAAATGTATAAATATTATCTAACATTTAAAGTTCTATTTATTATTTAATACTCTGTTTTTAGAACGTTAATGTTTTTGAAATGGCTAATTCTGTAGATTAACTCAATAACATGGTGAAATAGGAATTACTATTGTGTAAACTTGCATCGCCTTAAAATCCAGCTCAATTAACCTTACTGGAGATTGATGTGGACTGTACTAGGCTTACATTAGTTTTGTCTTCCTAATCATTATTTCATACCCATTAAAAGAATTAGTAACAAACAGATAACAATCAGCTCTTTTTTCCGGTCATGGCTAATGTTAGGTGTGTATCTTAGCAAACAACATTTATTAGTTGGCTTATAAAGCCCACATTTAACTTTCCCGAAGAAATAGTGATCCATCAGATCCTGTAGGTAAGCAAGTACATTTTACATCTAAAATAAAATGAGTAAAATAGCACAGAATTTTAACATTCATACTTTAATCTCCTCTTGAAGCTGTTGAAACTGTCAATCATTATGACACGCCCCTTTATAGCATCAAATTATTGGCTAAAAACATTCTTATCTCAAAACAAACACCTGAACCTATATCAGTGTGAAAACAACTGCCTTAAATGACTAATACCATCTTTCGTGAAATGTTATTCCAAGTGTAATTAATTATTTATTTTTGGACTCAAGTCCCATTCATTTACATAGAGAAGGTGGGGTTTATGACCTGTCTGGCAACCAGTCACCAGGGGGAGATCCAAGTACCCGCAGCTTCACTCTTCAGGAGGAGTGAGGCACACCAGCTTGAGCTTTAATCGAATTTATAATATCCACCTATCTGTACAAAGATCATAAAAGTTACTTGCTTATTTCAAAATAATTAGCTTATTTGATTAATAAGCTACTAACAGTGCAGATTTTTTTTAAAGATGCCATCGAGTGCATTGATTCAATATATTAAATCGTTCACTGATATCAATATATAGTAGGTGTGGCTCAGTTCCAAAATTCTCCAGAAATAGTTTTTATTTGCTTATTTATTACCACAGATATTACCACCTAGAATAAAAAGCTTAGTTTTTAACATATTTGAACAGTTTTGAATATTAATAAGCTCTGCTCTGACACTCAACAGCTCATGACAGTATCTGACACTCATACACACACGGC
>CAIGQW010000415.1:843014-862805 GCA_903798125.1 Danio choprae | reverse complement strand
TACTCTGAAATACACACACGTGCAAAATAATTATACTTTATTTATCAAAAAATGTTTTTAATAAACTGAGTAGGTGCCTTGTTAAATGCCAATCGTTTCAACTGAAGTGGAGAAGAGGTTCACAATAGACCCTTTTCACATTTCCGGGTTTCTCAGTAGCGGAAGGCGTCATAGCTGGGTAAACTTAGAGCGCAGTGAATGAGAGAATACAACAAATAATTTTTTACAACCCTGTTTGCTCAAATAATAAAATAAAAACTTCAGAAAACTGAAAAAAATTGTGTGAGACTGATGATGACAGCCAGAGGAGAGAAAAACGTAAAATTTGCTCTCAGGCCCATAGATGCTGCATTAGAAACACCTCACACAAGCACTAATTCATTTTTTTATTTTTATTTTTTTGTAAATTGACTCAAAGATGACATACTACATACGTAAATGCATATAAATGTTAATACAATTTTTTAAAAAATCTAAATATTAAAAACGTTCAAGGATTTAAGATTATGATGACATGTTTTGTGAAAAGCGTCCATAGGAGGGAGCTAGCTATTTGTAGGCATGCAAGTCTGCTCCTCCATTGCTGCTGCTGAGTTATGTGTTGTGGATAAAATATAGGCTAAATTAAAATTATACCCAACAAATGGGACAGACAAAGATGTATTGAGTTTCATAATGTTTACTGGCATTTTTTCACTTTAAGAAAAAAAGGAAAAATCATTGTTGTAATCTCAATAGAAAACATTGTTGCCAATCAAATGCATCCTGGGGCATGGATATTAATGATCTGTATGCCACAGGTGTCAAAGCCAGTTCTTGGAGGGCCGGAGCTCTGCACAGTTTAGTTCCAACCCTAATTGATCACGCCTGATCAAACTAATTGAGTCCTTCAGGCTTTTTTATAACCTACAGATAAGTGTGTTGAAGCAGGGTTTGAACAACAGTAAACTGTGCAGGGCTGTGGCCCTCCAGGAACTGGCTTTGACACTTGTGCTGTATGCATTATCAGAGTCGATGTTTTGTTCCGATTGGCCTGTTTTTTACTAGGATTTTACACCCACAGTATTTACACTAAAATGAGAAAACAATGGTTCAAAATCAAACAAAAAGTGCTTCAGGCGTTTTTCCAGGGATGGGCAATATTTATGATGCATGTATTTCAAATATGTATTTCAAATACAAAATAGTATTTTGTAATTTGTATTTGATAGGGTTGATGAAAATGGGTTAATATTTTGTATCAAAATACTTTAGTGTCTTGTATTTTTGTATTTTTAAAATGCTTTGTAAGAAGTCTACATGATGACATCATAAAAATGCGGCCTCAGAATGATGCTTTCTCAGTTATTTGGCTAGGCTTGAAATCAGAACAGAAAATTGATAAAGAAGGTGGTCAATGCTTGGAAAGTATGCACCACACAGAAAGAAAATAACAGACAAATGGCATGGGTATATTTGGGAGCAAGTCCACAATCATTGAAAATAGGATACTGCACAGTGCTAAGACCAGTAATATATAATGTCAGTATAATGTACAATTCGGCATCAGCATCTTTGCTTAAGAAATGAGATAGAATAAAATATCAGTCCTTAAGAACATAATGTGGAGCCTTCAGCACATAATCATTCTCAGTCTCAGTGCTGCAGGTGGAAATGCAGAGGAAGTTTAGAAATATAAAACACCTAAAGATGGTGCACTGGTGTTCACTAAGGGGGTAAACTGAAACTCCTCCAGTTAAAGAGGAACTGAAAAATCCTTGGGAGAATGAGTAAACTGCACAAATAATAGTAGTTCTGGATGGATTGCTGATGTAGATGCCAAGAAAATAAGACAAACAACATAAAATTAAGTCCTACAATGGCGATACCTACAATACTACATTGGCTGTTTCAAATGCCAGTAGTTGATCTACAGGTGCTCTATAGTTAATGAAGTCTGCAGGTGTATAGTTAATGAAGAGGAAAGATGTCTGTCTAAAGTTGTCAAAGTGGCACAAAACAGTATATGAGACAAATATATAATAATACTCCAGTCTATACTGACTGGTCAAAAACTCCCATTTACATGGCAGAAGCAGGATGATATATGAAGAGTTTGCATAAACAGAACTCAATTTTTTCATCATCATCATCATCATCATCATCATCATGTTTTATGTTGTTGTGCATTGAAGAGTACTATTGCAAAAAAAACTTGATTTATGGAAATGACTAAAACTGGAAATTTTAGTAGTTTTCAGAAATCATGTTATTACATTAAGTATTGAAGATTTCAATAGCAAAAGACTAGATTTATTTAAAAATATATATGTGAACAAAAAATTTAAACGACCCTTTTCATATAAAAAAATATAAGACTGTTAAGAGATGATGGCAGTTTTACTGGCCACTAAATAGATGGAAACACAATGAAGAAATGCAGTACTATATTCCAGCTCATTATATGCATTACATGGTTTTTACAGTGATTAAAGAGATCATTTTCAAGACAGGACTTTCTGTATGAAATTTGTACAAAATTTATATTAAAATGAAAGAGAAACAAAAGTTAATGAATGCCTACTCGTGTACAGGAGTAGAGGTGAATGAGTTGGCAGAGAAGCTGACTTAAACTTGCTCAGAGAAACGCTGTTGCTGTCAAACATGGTGAAGAGATTGATCTAATAGGCTATTGGTAAAAGGTTTGCGAAGAAATGTCATGCTTTCTTAAAGTAAAAGTATTTTGTAGTATTTTCAAAATACAGTATTTTATTTTGATACTTGTTGTGGCTGCTGTATTTTCAAGTTTATTTTGATACATGTAAAATTGATGTATTTGGTATTTTATTGCCCATCCCTGGGTATTTCATGTGTCGGTGCTCTTTGGATAAGGGATTTACAAAGATAAACAGCAAAATCACAAATCCAAGGCACTCAAAGTAAGTGAAAAAAATAAAAAGCCTTTATTAACATGGCTATTATTAGTATATTACTAATAATAGCCAAGTTAATAAAGGCTTTTAATTTTTTTCACTTTTCAAGTGCTTTGGACATGATTTTGAGAAAACAGTGGGGTTTGAGGCTCATGATATGTAATTTTCATGTACTGATATCATATTATTCAGCTATGGCTAGGTGTATCCAGATTTTCATTATATGGAACTTTTAAAACCACTTTTGCACATAGTTTTTCCACATAGCTTTGTAGTTAGGTTTCTTGAGTCTTGGAGATGATTCCACTGTTCTTCTAGACTTTTGCACAGTACTGTATATGGAAATACATTCCATATACATTTTAAATTTTAATAATTTTAAATTTACAGAAAATCTTGAGCTTGAATGTGCCCAAGGTGGTTAGCCAATCAGTACCCAGTGGGTATTAACAGGAAGTGAACAAAGTTTTTAGGAGAACTGAAACAATGGTGTAGAATAAAGAGGAAAAAATATAATGTGATTTAAACAATTTTTTTCAAAAAGCATGAATGTTACAGTGCAGCCCATAAGCACATTCATGCCTTCGAAAATTGCTGCTTGAGCCCTTTATTGATGTCTTGTCCAATATATCAGTATGTTGATAAAATTTGAATTGATTTATTAAAGTCAGTGGTTTATTGAAGTCAGTCTATTTGACAAAGCAAAGCAATTTTAAAAAGTATGAGTGGTTGTCAGGTGGGAATTTGTTAGCCAGGTATGTGCGGGGGGAGATGGGTCATTTTCTTTTTTGCTTGGTCATTGTATGTGGATGGCGCGTGGTGGATTGAGGTAAATGGCACACTGGAATGTTTACTCTGCAGTACATCTGGCTGAATGTGGGTCACCACTGTCTAGACATTTCAGAAATGTGGGAGGTGGTAATGGATGCTTGAAAATGTGCTGTTTCATTTACCATGACCTCACTGAGAGCTGACAGGCTCTCAGTTATCAGTTTGCCTTGTCATATGTTCACAAACCATCTGCACGCTTACAGCTTTAGCTTATATTAAAGCTGCGATGCTAGTTTGATTATTCTATTAAAGGGTTCATTCAAATTGAAATAAAGATTCTCTCATTATATACTCAACACTCATTCAAATCCAAATCCAGAATGTCTCTCTGTCTATTCTTTTTTTGTTTTCTCTCTGAAATGATAATACAAATCTTTTGGTGGAACATAAAATGTGTTTTTTGGTCCCATAATTTACATTTAATTTATGTTAAAAGAAATTCAAACAAAAGCAATACATATCAAATGACAGAATATTCACTTCTTATATGTGAAATGTCCTATTATTATAAAATAAATATCTCTCTCTCTCTCTCTCTCTCTCTCTCTCTCTCTCTCTCTCTCTCTCTCTCTCTCTCTGTCCTTAGAGGAGTGAATTTGGTGCCATTTTTGGAGTACGTTGGGTTTCCTGACAAGGTAGTGAAGCTCCTGGAGAACTCTCAGAGTGGCTATGCACTGACGGCATATGCCATGTACAAGGTGAGCAAGCCAAGTTATTTTTAGCCAATTATTAAAATGCTTCAAAATTTGTTGATAACCAATTTATGAAAACAATACAACCAACCAAAACGAAAGCCAAGTTAAGGCAGTTTAGGTTTATTTTTCCAAAATAATTAGTAAAAGTGCATAAATACAGGTAAATTAGATATGTTATTGGTAAAGCAGACCTGAAAAACTAAACATAAATTTGAAATCCCCATGAAATTCAAATTGGATAATTTAGTCTTAAGGTTTTCTGTAAAAAAAAAAAAATAGGCACAATTGTAATTTATAAGAAATTATGATTCAAATAAGTTTCATGTCTCCTACATAATATATAGACAATTCAGCTGTCCATAAGTCATCACGATCACTATTTTCTTTACAGCGAACGACAAAGAGTGCAGTATATACTGTAGGGGGATAGACAGTTTAGACAATATAAATATGCTTTCCATTTTACACAGAATATGAGGAGGTAAGGAGGAGAAGTGGCAGAATTATACTAGTCCAATTTAATTTATTTATTACGCAGGAGATATGAGCTACAGTGATTTCCCCTGTAGCAGCAACTTTAATTTTTTCATTCATTTCATTTTCTTTTCGGCTTAGTCCCTTTATTAATCTGGGGTTGCCACAGCAGAATGAACCGCCAACTTATCCAGCATATGTTTTACGCAGCGGATGCCCGTCCAGCCGCAACCCATCACTAGGAAACATCCATACACACTCATTCACACACATACACTACGGACAATTTAGCTTACCCAATTCACCTATACCGCATGTCTTTGGACTTGTGGGGGAAACCGGAGCACCCGGAGAAAACTCACGCGAACACGGGGAGAACATGCAAACTCACACAGAAATGCCAACTGACCCAGCCGAGGTTCGAACCAGCGACCTTCTTGCTGTGAGGCGATTGTGCTACCCACTGCGCCACCGCGTCGCCCAACTTTAATTTATATTAGCTTTAATTTGTATCAGTTTTGTATCAGTATCAGTATCAGTTGAAAGAAATAATTACCATTTTGAAAATAGACATGACCAGGTTGTACATACGAGATGTAGAATCGGACACTCAAGATTAACATACTCCTATTTATTGAAAGGGGAAGAAAAACCTATTTGTGACTTGAGAATATTTTGACAATAAAACATATTTGAATAGAATGTGTATTTTTAAATGATATTAGTGAACGTTTTCATTCTGGAAATATTTTAAGTGAAATGTTTAAAAAGGTGCCTTCTGGAGCAATTTTTGAATATTTATCTTTGAACAAACTAATGTATGTTTGTTAAAAAACTGATATGATTGTATGATGTATATTGTATATTTACTATATGTTTTGTCATGAATATAGCCAATGCTGCTGATATGGCATTAAAACATAATAAATAAATAAAACATCAGCATCAGTTTATATCACTTTTGTATCAGTCCCATCGCCGTCGAAATAAAAGTCCTACCTCAAACATATTGGCCAAACAGAAAATTTATCATTCGATGACAATTTTTTTCAATATTAGCAAATATCGCCTGATATATATAGACCTTGGCAAAAATATTGGTCTAACCACTACTACTGCTCTACTACTACTGGTGAATTACTTCTCTCTGATCTCCTTAAGATTGCCACACCAGCGAGGTACACGGTGACTCTAGGAGGAACATCCCTGTCCGTCAAGTACCTCAGGAAACACGGCTACATGTCCACACCTCCACCCGTCAAAGAGTACCTGCAGGAGAAGATGGAGGAGACCAAAGAGAGGATCTCTGGCAAGATGGAGGAAACCAAGGATCGTTTCTCCGAAAGAATGGAGGAAACGAAAGACAAGTTCAATGAAAAACTTCAAGAAACCAAAGACAAAGTGTCTTTCAGAAAGAAAAGGGAATAGATTTGGACTCTCGCATAAGGGCTCGAAGTGACTGTCTCCCATAATGTCTTGAAGATTCACGTCGTTATACAATTTAAGGAAGCACTTTGTCTTAAACGTATATTAAATATAATGTAGGCTGCAAGCTCTACACGTATTGTTCATGTAATATGCTAGCTATCACAAGATAGTAAGATCATGACTCCTAAAGTTATTGTAGTTACTGAATATATTACAGCACACAAAGTTTGTTGAAAAATGTTGGACTGGAATTGACTGAAGTACATTTGTTTTTAACAGATGAGAGTGTTTTCTAAAGAGTTGCGCCCTATTATATATGCAATACTTCATTCATTAAAATATTAAAAGATTAGTCGTCCCCAAAATGAAATGGTCAATTTACACAACCTCATATCACTCCGAAGCCATTGGAAATGTTCATCCAGGAGATCATGAAGATGTCTTATTCTCTACTGATAGCATGTTCACCCAAAATTCTGGTGCTTCAAAAATATTTAAAGATATCAGAAACATTTGCTGAGCGAACATAAAAAGAAGCTCAAACCAACATGCCTGACACGCAAGAAGAGATATCATTGGTTCATGCATGTTATTTGAAAATGCTTGATCTACCATATTTAATTTTCTGATGAATGCATTAAAGTAAACAAAAGCATATTTTTAATCATTTATGAAATGATTGTGTCAATTTGGAACGCTTAAAGTGACAGTTTACCCAAAAATGAAACTTCTGAAAAACAAATAGATTTGGATGTCAGTGGTTTGCATCATTCTTCAAAATATCTTCTTTTGTGTGTAGCAAAACAAAAAAAGTGAGAGTAAATGGTGGCAGAATTTACATTTTGGGTCAACTGTCCATTTAAGGAACAAAATGTTTAATACATATAGTTTTAGTTTTTTTGATATCTTGAACATTTTGGGGTTTTGAATGACAACGAGGACAGAATTTAGATTTTGGACTAAACTAACAGTAGCAACATAGCACTGCCTATTTCAATTCTTGCATGTTAGAATATTATTTAAATTATGTATGGATTGGAAGCAACCCAGACTTTTCACATAAAGGATATCGTCATCTTTAATCTTAAACTGTTTGTCAGTCTAGGTCTTATTGAAAACCGTGTTCGTCAGGAAGGTATAAATGTACACTGAGATGTAGTACAGATTTGACCATTGTTTAAAATACTAGTAATGGTGATCAATTCTCTAATATTCCTGACAGATCATCATTGGCCTTTACATCCTGTTTGGAGTTCATGTTCAGTATGTTCCTGCCATGTTTAATTTAATTTATGACCTGATTTTCAGTTGTTAATGTCTGTCACGTCTGTTAATGTCTGTCACGTCTCCCGTTTTTTGCTTTAATTGTAATTAATGAAGGCTATTAATTGAATTGATTATTCAGTGGAAAATATGCTGCTGGTGAAGCACATGGGATTGTTATCTCTGATAGGATTGCGAGGCCTTTTATTTTGAAAGATGTTCCACTTGATTGTCAACTTGGACAATAAAAACATTGAACATTTCAGGTGTCTTTTTTCAGATGAATGCACGGTGAAGTTTCAGTTTGGATTTTCATTTGTTTTGTAACATATTTGGGTCAAGGGTCAAGTTTTGCAAATGCTTTAGGTCCATCAAAATACACTTTAAACAATTATTTTAAAGATATATAAAGTTGAAGTCAGAATTATTAGCCCTCCTGAATAAATAGCCCCCCTGTGAAGCTCATGACGTGCATCTGTTAAGTTTTTGTCTCAGACTTTTTCACATATTTAACTTTTTTGGAATCAATATAAAATGATGTTTTGTTGTCCTTAAAATGTCCAACAAATCATGGAAATATATATAAATATATTGATAATTTCATGTAAAATTGATAAAACTATAAGAAGATAAATCTATCTCACTCTATTTGTATATTGTTAAGAGTTGTTTTTCCTAGTTTTTGCTGTCACACTATAGGACATATTTAAGGTACAATTCAGTAAAAAAAAGTAAAAATAAATAAATAATTGATAGACACCTTACAGGTCCTAAACCTCAGACTTCAAACTTACACTGAAAAAAGAAATGCAGGGTTCCACACAATTCTTTCATGTTGTCCCAACACAAATGAATGAAGTTAACTTGATCAGTTTTACAAATTTAAGTAGATTGAACATAAAACTATTAAGTTGTCCCAAAAAAACAAGTTAAACATTTAACTTTAATTTAAAATATCTACCAGTGTATATATTTTTTACGTTTTCATATTTGACACTTTTCATGATTGAATTTGGTTAAGCCTATTGGTAAACCATTTGAGTATGAAAACATTGACACACACAACATCTAAAAGTGATCACCTTTAGTTCTTACTAAATATAAATAGAGGGTGAATGCAGTAAAACTTGGTAAGATGCAAAACTTTTATTCATTTTTCAAAACATTCACTCAGTTACGTGAAGTTGCTAAACTGATATAATGTGGTTTTACTTGAAGTATCAAGATCAGTTCTTTGGGTTCAAACAGACCCAGGAAGTAAATAAATGGTATATTTAAAGCAGTATGGGGTCAATAACAAAATCAGAAGTTCTGATCATTTCCTTTGACATAAACTGTGTTTTTGTATGTTAATTAATTTCAACCATTCTTTTCAATAACAATCCTTTAATAAAAAAAAACCCAGCAGCCCAACAATTCACTGATTCGACCAATGGCTGATTTGCGTGAAATCTATTAATTTAAGAAAAAATAAATACCTAAAGATATTGATCAGATTCAATAGTTATAATTATCACTTATGTGACATAAATGTTACTCTTTAACAGCTTAAATGAAGCTACACAATGAACAAGCACGTACACAATGTGTGATGTATTGAGGACATATTTAAGTGTATTGTTAAAGCTCATAAACCGAACATTTCTATGCTAAAAACATACGGGGGAAACCAGTGATGTTGTTACATGGGTCAGTTCTTATCTCCAATCAGGAACTAAATCAGCTGATTCACTTCACATGCTCAGAAGAGTCAAATAAATAAAATTAAAGTAAGAAATTTGACTTTTTTTTTTACGTTAGTTTGTGATGGCAATGCCTGATTGTAGGTACACTCATCAAAGTTAAAGTAGTTATTTTAATGCTAGCTGTTGGTGCTAATGTTTTAGCTGTAAGGTGGGCTAACTCATGGCTATAAGACTCTTGATTACTTGAATCATCAGTGCAATGTTACGGCCAAGCTCAAGCTAAAAGCTGAAAGAGAAGTTGACCACCGTTTGGGCGGTCCTCTGTGGGTCCATAAATCCTGCAAAGTGTTCAGCTGCTGAACATTTCTGACACTTTATTCAACTTTGTAACACCAGTTACACTAAAACATCAGTGTTGAATAAAAAGCTTTCAAATCCATGTAACATCAGACCCATGCGGAAATCATGTGTTTCCTCATCTCACCAAAGGGTGTTACACCAATTCATGTGCTGAATTGTAACATTTCACTCCTTTTTTGGAGCTTTTTTGGAGTTTTTTCTGTTTGTGTTGCATAGATAACAATTATATCATTTAGAAACAGTCCGTTGTAACCACACCTAACAAATAAGATTTATCTATTCTGATTGCATATAAAATCTCCATCCATTTGGATCACATACTTTCAGCATAACTGAACAAATCATTTTTTTGTGATTGTTATTTGTTGGTTAAGCATAAATGAAACAAACAAGAACAAGATTTATATAATAATATCAATACATCCAATGTGTTTCAAATGCTTCTTATTAATACATCTATTGTGTGGAGTATGGAGCTGCGTCAATTTTGCCCCTGAATATTAAGTAAACCGATCTCATAGAATTTAACTAACTGGATCGGCATTTTTTCTACAGCTAGATATTTTTATACCATATTCAGTTGCATTTAACTGCATAAATCTAAAGGCATTCGGTTTGAACAGATTTAGATTGATTTTAGGGAATTTGACAACATACATTAAAAAAAACTGCATTTGAATCATGTTGACCGCGCTGGATTAAAAGACCTCGAAGATATAGATAGAAATGTAAAAAACATTACCACTACCCCCAGTCTCCCCCTAAGAGGATTCAATCATGGATCGGTTGGCAAATTAAAGCCATGAACAAAGAACTTTATTGTATTTATAGTGTGATTACTAACTTCCATTTGCAACTGTCATTCCAATTCATTGCTTGCCAAAAGTGTTGAGGAACAGCTAAAAGTAACGCTATAGCGCCTTAAGGTAGATCAGCTTGTCTTTCTTCAAAATAGTACTGTTTCCATGAAGAATCTTTATTTTTTTTGTAAACAAAATGCCACAGATACTAGAAATATCTGTTATCCACCTACAGCTTTATGTTCCAGTGAATCATACACACTCTCCTAAAATCTCGATCTGGCTGGCTAAAAATAAACAAACTGCTGTGAAACACAAATCTGCTGGACAGTATTAAAAATATGTTGCATACTTATAGTTCTGCCCTAAATGAAAATTCTATCATTTCCTCACCCTCATGTCATTCTCATCTTTAGAAACATATGAAAATATTTTTCATCAAATATGAGATTTGTGTCCCTCCGTTGAAAGTGTGTTCACCACAAAAATGGTCATAAATAGGTAAAAAAAATTAATCAGTTTCTGAAGAGACACAGTCTCGTTATATGGTATATACAATCAAGCCTGAAATTATTCATACCCCTGGTAAATTCTGACTTGAAGTTTTTGTTCGAATGTAAATAAACGTGAGAAATATTTTTGTTCCACAATGATGCCTCTTGTACATCATCTTATTATCTTGTACAACTATTATTATTATAATTATTATTAGACGCCTGTGTCATTTGTTTAAAAAAATCTATAATAATATTCTGGTTGAATAAAAGTAACTTTAAGTTGGCAGGTGTATGAATAATTTTGGGAATGACTGTATGTTTTTACATAAAATTATTGATCAGAGCATAAACAGAAGAACAAGCATTGTAGGTTTGTTCTGAAGCTTAAACGTGGGTTTTTGTGCGTCAAGCTTGAACTTTCCTGACTAAATATGAACGCTAATGCTAATATTTGCTGATCACTGTTTATATGTGAATAAGGCCTAAATTAAATCTGCTTATCATTACCATCACAGATACAAGTTTTTGGCATACTTTTTTTACCATCTTAACAACAGTCAGCCATATGTAAAGCAGATTAAAAGATTGTCAATTGCATTTAAAGGGGTGATGGGGGTATCATCTTCAACAGATGGATTTTCATGCAAATCACAGACAAAGTGTTTAAAACAATTAGCACATATAAAGGAGCAGTTCTTGGTCAAAAGTCGTACATGTGGGTTCATAAAAGTTTTTTTCTTTTTTTAGGATCTAGATCACATCATTAAGGAGTTCCTAATATACTGTATGGCCACTTCTCATGGTAGAGTGTGAGAATGGCTCAGCAGAAGTGTTTTTGGTTGTAAAGGGACGTTCATCTTGTTCAGCCATTGTTAATTTATGGCTAAATCCACACGGCAATGATCGTTTTTTTGTTTTTTTGCAGATTGTAAAAGCTTTGGTATCCATACAAGTATCATTTCAAGAAATGTCTGGGTTAACATGGAAATGGGAAAACTTGGTTAAAATGGTGTAATAAGTATGGCCACATTTGCTTTTGCGGCCCAAACAAACAGCAGGATACAGTCAAATAAAAGAATGCAGGAAGCATGTGCATGAAGTCTTCTTCAGTGTGTTTAGTATCGACATTAATACATGATGGCGAGTTCTCGATCACATTCACTCAGCACATTTTCCATGTCTCCTAAACCAAACATACCTGATTCAGATCATCGGCTTATCAGCAGAGATTGCGAGACCTGAAATGGGTGTGACAGAAAAAGGAGATATGCAAACCATGCAATCCTGGTGGTCCTCTAGCAGCTTGGTTGGGAACCACTGGTCTAGTTGATGCTGCATTACCAGGTTTTGTTATAATAGTGCTAATAAACTTAGAAGTGCCTGTAGCAAACACAGTACCATTGCTGTTACTGGTTCTCATGGTTATGTGGTACAGTGATGTCATAGTTTAAAAAAAGCTCATTCACACACATACCGTTCATGTTGTTACAACACAAATTGATTATTCATTCATTCATTTTCTTTTCGGCTTATTCCCTTTATTAATCTGGGGTCGCCACAGCGGAATGAACCGCCAACTTATCCAGCATATGTTTTACACAGCGGATGCCCTTCCAGCCGCAACCCATCACTGAGAAACATCCATACACACTCATTCACACTCATACACTACGGACAATTTAGCTTACCCAATTCACCTATACCGCATGTCTTTGGACTTGTGGGGGAAACCGGAGCACCCGGAGAAAACCCACGTGAACACGAGGAGAACATGCAAACTCACACAGAAATTCCAACTGACCCAGCCGAGGCTCGAACCAGCGACCTTCTTGCTGTGAGGCGATTGTGCTACCCACTGCGCCACCGCACATTAAGTTAATGTAATTGTTTTATCAAATTTAAGTGGATAGAACATAAAACAATTAAATTGTCCCCAAAAAACCTCAAGAATTGTGTTGTTTGAGCTCATTTGAAATAAGTAGTTTGAACAAGCAGCAAAGATAATTTTTTGTGTGACTCTCTTGTAAGAACATTTTGGAGAAAAGATGGATGAAGTGAACTATCTCTTAAAAAGGAAAGCTATAGTAAAATGACAAACACAAAGCACAAAAGAGACTCATTGTCTAGTTCTTTTCCTCAACTTTAATTGCTCTCTCTAGCCATTTGATGACAGCGAAAGAACAAGCGTGGAATCGTTTCATGAGGGACTACAACAGTATCTTTGAGCAATAGTTTTATTGTTTTTTTTCCTGTATTTATTTTTATGCATTTTTTAAAATAGTTTTTTAGTCACCTTTTTCCTGTAAAAGTATTGCAATTAACAGACCTCAAACTGAAAACCGCTGACATCACAATTAAATAGAACAGTTAAAAAAAAAAAAGGCGTAAGGACAGCAGCGTTCCTCGCTCACTCGACTGTTGTTGGGTTTTTACATTTTCTGGTAAAAAAAAAGAAAAGGTTTGTAGTCCACAATAGGCCGTACAGTCCTGTGATGTGATCTCGCTCGTGGCCAACGATGACCATTTCTATGGATTCATCTAAAAAATCCAGATCCACGGAACGAGATGCTGAACTCACCCACACAAGTCTTCAGTCATTCGCTCGTTTATTTGTCCATTCAAGCGTGTACAGGGAACAGTGAGTGTTTCTGGTGAAGCGAAGAGCTCGGAACCAAACTGCTATGTCGAGGAAAATGACAACATGAACATGCATTAACAATCAGCGATGGGCTGGAGTTTCCTCATGTATGCATTTGATGCTCTTTTCTATCCCACACAACTGGATTATGTGCATAAAGAAAAGAACAGAATGTTTCCCACCGATCCAACAAACCCTCACCCTGAGCTGCGGTTTTCATATAAACCACCAAACCTTCGAGAAAAGGCCTCGTGGGAGCCCAAAAGCGGTTTCCATAACTACGGTACAGTTGGGTTATTTTGATGGTTATTACACGTCCAAACACCTAGAAGTCACAAAATAAACCTCAATAAATAAAATGACAAGCGCTGGCATTTATAATTCTTTCTCTGGAAGTTACAAAAGCAGCAGCTAGTTCTCCTTTATATAATAACTGCTTTATAATAATCAGAATATTCGTTTCATCACATAACAGATTTTGCATTTACTGTATAGGAAAAAAAATATATAAGAAGTCTTTTGTATTCATGTGACCATACTGTAGCATTTCTCTTTGCAAACTTTACTCTGTTTTACAAAAAAGACAAAGCACAATTGAAGGCATTCACAAAACTTGATGCCACCGTGTTAAAGTTTTCTTTTTAATATTATCTATACATTATATTACAGTATTAACAATGCTTTCTTGTGGTTTTTCTACCCATTGGGTAGGATATGTGCATAATATATTCAAGTTATATACAGCACCGTACAAATAAACAGAGTCCGACTACTGAAAGAAGCACCATAGGAAGTGAGGCACAACAAAGGTGGGGACTTTTGAGTGCAAGTGGGTTTCTATGTCTGCTTAAACATGACTGTTAGGCACCGAATTTGCTCATGTAAAGAAGAACATGCCAACCTCTCGGCTGCAAACGTAAAAAATACATTTGGATTCGTCTTCCTAGCACTACGACAGCTAACCTTAACGGAGAAAACAGAGGACAAACAGCTAGGTCTCGGTTGATTAGCGGAAACAAAGTAAGGAGGAAGCGGACAACATACCGAACAAACAACAGCAGCAGTAGCAGTAGCAGCGCGTAGCAGCAGCAGCGGCAATACAGTACGAACTCAAACTGCGCGGTCAGAATGAGTGACGGGAAGCAGAGCAAATGACAGGAGGCCGTTTTGGAGCCAAAGCGGATGAGCGATAGAAAAATCACACTATTAAAGGAGGAAAAAAGGTCACAAAAAAGCCTATTTCGAGGTTGGGGGCACGACACTCCAACCTACTTTGACTAAATATCCTCTCAAACTGGTCGATTTAATAAATAGCTAGTTAATAATAAATAGGTTTTCTATGGAACTTTCTAAGGGAAGGCCAAAGACTGGTGGTTTACAAAGCTCAGACGTGATCAAAAAAAAAAAAAAAAACACAATCAGCATGTCTGAAAAGCATTCCAAATGCGTGCCATGTGGTGATGATTGAATACAACTTTAAATAAATGAAGGAATAGGAGACGCACCTCATCATGATTGGTACACGTTTCATTCGGATGAAATGAATAAATACTGGTGTGCTCCTGTGCTGCCTTGGAATAAAACGGCACACAGGATTGGAGAGTAAGGGATAAATAAAATACGAGATCCATATATGATTGTAAATTAAAATATAGTATGGATAATTGGGGGAAAAATACATGCATGGTTGTTGTTTTTTTAGTGAAAAACAAACGGTATGAGATCAGAAGGGGATAGGATGTGCATAAGACTACAGTTCCCATGATTCCCTTGCACTTGGACCCCATTGACAATGCTGAAGTGACATTAGTTTAAAGTGCTACTCGACAGGATGAAAGTGGCGTGTGTGTCGTGACTTCCATCTGCAGATATCCATACCATGATCTCTCACTTGGTCAGTGGAAAGAAAAAGAAAAAGCAATCTGGAATTTGAACAGCTTGTTAAACCTCCTTTTTAAAAACAACAACATAATAATAAGTGCCATGATGCAGTTCAGTTGTGGAGATTTTAGGCTGGATCAAAGTTCTACATCTCCATTTCAGGAAAACGAGATATTCGGAAAATGTAAAAAGGAAGGAAATAATTCCCAGGAAACAGGAAAGACCTGTGGATTGACGGAGAAAAAAGTAACCAAGGATAGCCGTTTTTACTCTTTAACCATAATAAGTGCAACATAAAGACTTGCTGTTGTAGTTGTGAGTCACACATCCCCAAGATTAAGATTATATCATGGCACTCAATTTGGATTTTGATTGGTTGTGAACAGTTTCTGTGCACAAGTCCTGGAAATGAACAAAAAAAAAAAAACGAATACAAAATTTCGCAATCCTATGACCGATGTGGTCTCTGACGCAAACAATCTGGGCCAACACACGTGTTTTTTTTTTTTAAATACAGGAAAGCATACAAAAACCAAACAAAGAGATTTAGCCAAGGAGCCCAAACATCCATACAAGGCCCCAAAGTTCTAGCAAAAAAAAAAAGCATACAAAAAAATAAACTTTGTAAGCTTGGTTCCTCAATTTCTTCGATTTAAATTGTGCAAGGGGAGTGAAGCCACTCCCCCTTTAGGTCCAGGAGAAAGTACCAGAGAGCGCAGATGACGACACGTGCTCTCTACTGCCCTCTAGTGCCTCCTAGTCACACGGGTTTGTCGCGCCGACTATCCTTAACCTTGACGAACAGGGTTGTGCTTGCGCCAGGCTGGCCGGAGCGACTGGCTGTCCTCTGATTGGAGGGCGGTGCGTTATTGCTGTGCTGGTGCAGGAAGGAGGCGGAGCCTGGGTAAGTCTGACCCATCACCTCACTATAGGTAGGTGGCGGTCCCTCCACGTGCGAGTTCAAGGCACTCTTGCCAGAGTTGCTGCTCGGGGGCCGTGGCCCACCTCCGTGCACGTAAACGTCTATCAGGTCGCTGTCGAAAATGGTCCGGTTTGGAGGCGCGCGCACGGACGCGCGGCTCAGCTCCAGCTGCTGCTCGGGGTCTCTGAGCTGCAGGGTACAGGGGCCCTTGTAGGGCGGCAGCTCCTCGCCATCTGACAGGCAGATGGTGGGCGGCAAGTGGATGTCCTGCTGCAGGTATGGGTAGGTGGGCTGGAAGCGGCTGAATCGGTCCCTTTGCATAAAAGAAGGTGGGTTGAAGCGCTCTCCGCTCCGTGGCCCATACATCACCTGAACATGGAGCAGGAAATATTCATTAAACTTATAGAATTGAAAACATTAAAATGCACAAAATATTATGGCACATTATATTAATGCAGTTAATTATACAAGCAATATGCTGTACAATATACAGGACTTTATCACATTTGTACAGTCATATTGTAAATTGTTACGATTTAAAACAACTATTAAAACAAAAACTTTCTATTTTAATATATTTTATATCAATTGATTCCTGTGATGTCAAAGCTGAATTTTTCAGCTCTTAAACCAGTCTTCATTGTCACATAATCCTTCAGAAATTGTTCCAAAATGATATGCTTCTCAATAAACATTTATCATAGTTATCAGTGTTAAAACACGGAATCCATGATACACTATGTTGTCAGGATCATTTGATGAATTGAAAATTCAAAAGAGCAGCATATATTTGAAAATAAATTTGTAAAATTATAAATGTAACTTTGGATCAATATAATGTGTATAATATAAATTACAATAATTTTTTAAACAATAGTCTAAATTTAGTGACATTACACACAAATAAACGTGGCTCTTTATGACTGTGTACTGTTATATAGGTGTACTTAAATAAAAATGACCATTTATATTTAAAAATCTAGTAATATCTGAGCAAAATCATAAATATTTCAAATTACTGACGCAAATGTTACAATGTTTGAGCTCTTGGCTATTTTGCCCAGCTATAAATATGACAACAAAACATAAGAGCAATTAATAATATTTTGCAGACAGATTGAATGTGTCGTGTCAGTTGACGGAGTTAACTAACCTCAGTGGCTCCTTGCTGCGTCACCAAACTATCTGTAGGCCATGCACAGCCATCCTAGTGTGATACAAAGAGAGAACGCCGATGTTAGTCATGCATTAAAGACAACACATAAAATCAGCTTCATCTGATGCATTACAGTATCAGTCTGAAAAAAATGCTACAGGCATCAGAATAGTTGATCTAAATGTGCATGCCGTAAATATAAGAATACATTAATATCATGCATTAATAATTTAGACTGCTGCTTCGTCTCATGGCCTCCAAAAATACAGCTGTAGAAAATGTGTTGTTCTCTAAATTTACGAGCTTGTTTCTGAATTTAAGAGCTTGGTGGCTTTCATGCTCTGCATCAGTTGCTAAATCACATCTTCACCGTCTTCCTATCTTTTTATGACTCCTTCTCAAGCTGAGAGCTGAAATGGACTGCAGTCTAGACAAGCATGTCTCGGTTATTTCAACCACAGGATGAAAATGAACATAAAAAAAGGGCCTGGAATGTGCATATCTAATCTTGGGTTGCCTGAGATGCTAGTTTGTATTTACTGTAAGACATATTTCTTAAAATGGATTCATAATATAAATGTAATGGCTATCAGCACTTTGAAAGTATAAAAAAAACTACATATACAGGCATACATTATTGTATGATGACGTTTGTTTGTTTGTTTGTTTGTTTGTTTGTTTGTTTGTTATTTTAAGAATTGAAACAAACACTCCACTTTAAAAAAGAAATAGGCTTATTTTATAAGTCACCTAGAGTTAAACAATTGAGTTTTAGCCTTTTTTAAACCATTCAGCCAATCACTGTGTCTGGCAAGCGCATGTTTATCTTAACTTAGCATAAATCACTGAATCAGATCTTAAAAATTAAAAAAGAAAAACTATATATTTTTTTAAAAATGTAAAAATCTTTCAATAGACATTAACTTAGCACTTTAGTAGTTACATCATGTACTAAGACTGATGAAAAATTAAAACTTGTTATAATGGTTGCAGCAATGATATTACGCAGCACTTGAAAATAGTTCACTGCTAGGTAACTAAATAACAGCGCTGCGTAATATTGCATCTACTGCAGCTATGATAGGGCAGGAAAGTTCCTGGATTATTACGCCAGAATGAGAGAATAGTTCCTAGCTGCATTGAACTAGAAAATAGCAACTTCACTTTCCTTACAAAAAGAGTCAAGCTACAAATAGGAAAATTACCAAAAACCTTTTTTATTTTTAAAAAATTTAATTTTTATTTTTTGAGCAAGATGCTAATGGTCTAATCAGATTCACTGATTTATGCTAAGCTAAGCTAAAAGTGCTCCCAACAAACCCGGAGATCAGCTGAATGGATTTGAAAATGGCAAAACTCAACTATTTAAAGGGAGTTGCAAAATGAGCCGATTTCCCAAAAAATGTTGAGTGTTCCTTTAAGAACTCCTGATATATTTTTATATGGTTTGTCATGGTTTATGTACGCATGTAAAAACATAATATTACAAATAGTTTATTTACTTTATATGATTTACAAAACACCCTTTCTGCATCATTATTGAGTGTTTTAAAAAATAATAAAAAAATTATGTTTCAAAATTGCCTGACTACATAAACATGATTTTGTTTGAACAAGTTCACTGAAACAAAGCTGCAGAAAACTATCCTTGTTCAAAGTTTCCAGAGACTGGATTACAAATAATTATGTTCAGAATTCTTTTTGTTACAAACTGAACATTTTGTTTTATGAGACCTCAATGCATTATCAGGACCCACGGGTATTAATTTGGTTTTGCCTTCACATGCTTCCGGTAGCTGTTAACTTCCATTTTATGAACTACCAAGTACCACAGTTTTAGCTAAAAATGTTTTAAAGCCACCTACATATTGTATGTGTAGTAAATTAAGTTAATGTTCATTTTCCCTTTAATGAAACATGAATGTCTCTAACCTATTATAGCATAGTCTGGCATTATTAAAAGCACTAGTCAACCTCACTAATGAAACCGGTAGACCCATCCCAAGGAACTGCATAATGAATTTGTGCAGGTGTACCTACACAAAGACCCTGAAGCTGGCACGCACATTGCCGAGTCCCATATGAACACGGTCACAAAGTCACACACATGGTGATCAAACAAAAGAACAGGAACTCTACACCCACTCAGAGCTCACACAGACAGGACACACATGGTGACTGGAGAATCAAACGAACACCCATTCTGAATAAAACACACACACACACACACACACACACACACACACACA
>CAIGQW010000415.1:830651-842614 GCA_903798125.1 Danio choprae | reverse complement strand
CACACACACGCGCACACACACGCGCACACACACGCACACACACGCGCACACACACACACACGCGCACACACACACGCGCGCACGCATGCACGCACGCACGCACACACACACGCACACGCACACACACACACGCGCACACACACACACACACACACACACACTTACCGGCTGCATGCCCTCCTCTCGTCGACGGGCCTGGCTGTGGCGTGTCAGGAAGGCCCAGGCCGACAGCCGATAGTGGTTCAGCAAACAGATGATCACAACTACCATTACAGTCATCACCACAATTATGATTATTATCTGAACAAACTCCAGTTCAGCTGCAGGAGAAAAAAAAACACGAAACAGAGAGAAAATAATTAGCATAATTCACAGAACTGAAGAGGTTAAAGTGACATTCTTCAAAAGAATCTCTTTTGTGTTCGACAGGGGGGAAAACCTAAACGATTTGGGATTTTATTTATTTTTTGTGAACTGCCCCTTTAATAGATTTTAAAATGTATAATTTTCAGTACAAAATGAGTTGCCAGGATAATGTTATATGGTTGTTAATGTGGTTTGCTAGTGTTTGTAGGATGTTCTGGCATTATTAAGCTGGTTACTGTCCGAAAGCCTCTAGAATATTTTTTTCTTGAATTGCCAACCAGTCAAAAAATCTTTAGGCTGATGTTTAAAAATAAATAATTAACGCCTCGCCTAAACCTCAAAAAAACACACAATTTGGTCATATATTTTTCATCTTTTGCTGTGCAAACAGTGCAAGTAAAACTAAGGATTAAAGGGTTACGGTTAATTCAAAATTGCAATATTTATTACTATAAATCTTGTATGAGCTTTCTAAAACATCAGCGAAGAAGCTTAAAGCTAGACAATTGCATAGGAATGCAAGTGATGATATGGAAGGCCCATTATATTCTTCATTCTTACCACCAGGGGGCGGTAAAATGAACATCTGGGAGTATTGAGACTAGGTGTGAGGAACAGATCAAAATCTGCCTCAAGTGACGCAACAGACTAATCCACAAAAATGTGACAACATGACGTTTCAAATGGCTTTTTTGACCTACATCAAGCCAAGAAGAGAAAAAGACAGAAAAGTGAGAGTTTTTAGGTCATTTTTATTATTTATAGGCCAGTTCAAAGAGGACGTGATCAGAATTGAGCTAGATTTTGACTTGCACTGCCCACATAAGCAGCACATCTGAGACTGTGCGCGAACTGATAGGCCACAGCTCTGATTTCATAAAACTGTTCATAAACTCATTATGTCTTTGGAAGGCTTCTTCACACAGTGAAAGGAAGTAATTTATATTTTATGTTTCTTAACGTCATGTCATGCTTCTTCATATCAGTGAAGATTTTCTGTCCTAGCCTGTTTTGGGAATCACAGTCTACTCTATATTTCCGGCTTTAGGGACTCTTCATCTTGAAAAGTAAATAGGCATGTTGTTACATACAGAGTAAACTTCTCTTTCTACCTCCTGCTGACTCTCGAATGCACCCCACCATACTAACACACACTTTTACACAGAGGGGTCCAGTGAATATGGACTTGTTCTCCAGTACCATGAAAACCATGACGAATCATATGGAAATGTTCCACACATACATTCAGAGAAATCTTGTTAGCCCTACTGCCCACTGAGGTACACCAACATTTCCCTTTGTCACATCAAGGTTTTGACATGATGGAAAACCGATAAAAAATATGAATTCATGCCCAATTAACTCAACCTACCCTGGTATTAAGGGTAATCATTTTCAAACATAAGGCTATGAAGTCACCGATATATAACGGACTTTGTTTTAAACAGGAAAAAAGATCCAATTAAACGAGTTGCTTAGATGCCACACTCCAAGAAGCTACAATTTCAAATCAGAAGCAATAATGCATTGAATATTCACCTTAATTTAAAGATCATACTGTACTTCATTTACTTCTACTGGAAATGATGCGGGACTGGTGACATATGCAGGAGTAATCCAATCAACAACAGATGAACCAAATCCCCCTTGAATCCCTTTTTTCTGTATTCCATTGCACTCACATGTGTTTACTAAATAAAATATTTGTTGCCAATTCATTGTAACTTTAAAGCACTTCTGCAAAATAAATCTATTAAATAATTGATTTCAATAACTGATTTGTTAGCCACCCTAAACCGTCTTGACAAAAGCCAGTCTGAAACACCCATATAGTTGTTTGATAAAGAGAACTGAGTTTCTGACCTTTCTATCATGGCCATTTTCTCTGTACAGGAACAAGGTCGTACCCAGGATGCAGTTGGGCCATGAAGTGGCACTGTTAAATAAGCTGCATTGGTGCTGGCTCCTTGCCATGGCTCCACTAGAGAGAGTGCTTGCAAGACAAGGCCCCATCTGTTGAGGGCTTGGAGGAGAGGACCAGAGACCAGACGCATCCCAGGAGTTAACCCAGCACAGGAGATAAAACGGCCCAAATCTGCCGCTCCTAACTGGATTATGGTCTGGCCCAGCTCCAAAAGACAGACAACTGGTGGTAAACTGGGGTGGGGTGAGGTGGGTTGGCTTGAACATGCTGCAACTGACACATATCAACCTACAAGACGTTAAGTTTGTAATCTCACCCAACCTAGAGACCAGGCTCTGCTCTGACACCATTCCCTCACCCAGGACTATCCACTACCCCTGTAACACACTGTAATAGTTTAGTCAACAGGCTAATCTCATCAGACTAGCCTCACTCTATCCTCCTTCAAAACTTTAGTTCAGACCAAAACAATGTGCAAACAAAAGATGACACCATCTAATTGGATGATATTAATTGTGGACACCTTATAGTTTAGCTTAAATAAAAATGATGCTTTTAAAGACAGATGTACAGTGCATTACTTTTTTGTAGTTTTTGGTCATTTTCAACTGATGTTGTCTGGAGCATTTTGCTTTTTTTGACAAGATGACTCTTTTGCCAGATAAATGACTGAAATGAATACCTGTATATACTGTAGATGCCTATCCCTCATAGTCTTTCTTTCATTTGTCCAATTAAATCATAAGGTCCATTAACAGTAGGAGTTGTACTGGTTTGCCTGGACATGGTTTGTTTGAGCCAAATTAGCTACTACTCAGCTACTAATGCAACTGAATTCAGTGTGACTTCAGTATGAGTCATCAGCACTGTTTCATTTTATCAGAACGCTAACAGCGCAAGTTACATAAACTCGTAATCCTTATATAAAATCATATTCCTTGAGCCCCGTTTAACCTTCTCAGTGCTAATCGGAGAGCTCAGGCATCTAAGTCAGACGTGATGGCATCCCAGAAGATCTTTTAATGTGTTATGATTACAGACACAAACCCCAGACAGAGCAGACACAACAAACGATCGTCAGCCTGTTTGCGACAGGGCAGAAATGTAAACAGGCTGCGATAATGTGGCAACAACTGCACAACAATGCGCCTAAGAGCAAAGGAGAGAGGCAGCTGGGCTAATTCGGGTTAGCCTTATGTGGACTCTCTGAGATCAGACAGCTCAATCCTCTTACTGCTACGTATGCTGCTCTATTGTATTGTTAGCTAAGAGGAGATATGCACTAACACCTGTCACAGAGCCTCTAACAGGCTCTAAGGTGAACTGGGTGCACATTGTTCAAACAGTCGTCACCTCGTCTCCAAGACTGGAAAGCCCTGGCAGCAAAGTGTGCTAGAGGCTGCGGGACCACTCTGTTCTGTCGAGGCCATTCTGTTTCTGAGCTGAAGGAAATGGAGGAGGCATTACATAAGCCTATCCGAAACTTTTTCCCCTCTCTCTCTCTCTTTTATTCTGTGCTCACAAGCTGCAAAGACAACCAAGTCTGGCCTCCAGATCTATATTTCATGAAGCCATTTCCTGTTTCCTCCTCTCCGCAGTTTCATAACAGAAGGAAAACAGCTGTGCTCTCACGATCTGGGAGGAAAGAAACGGAGAGTGTGGAGGAGGAGGAGGGGAAGAGAGAGGCTGGAGAATGGGGACTGCTGCTCACTGCCAGCCATCTGTGCTCCGTCTCCAAATGTCTCCCCGGTACAGTACTATTCTGTGAGTTGGGCACAGTACGTGGAGATCATGTCATAAGAGATCCAACAGTTGAACTCACAGAAGAGAGGGAAACTTTGAATTCATACCAAAAAACACATTACACAACAGATTTCCACGGGAAAGAGTGTGTGTGCGGTGAACGACTAATTTCCAAGTGACTTCATCGGCATGGTAAGACAGTTAGTAAGGACAAGAGAAAAACATTGAAAGTTTCCTTGCATCTTCTCTAATTTGGGCCAGCTTGCGGTGCAGCGAGTAATAATGACTCTAAAATTGAGTATCCCAAGTACATTTCAGCACTGCCTCATCAAGCATAAGCCTTAATCTAGTTAACCATCCATTCACCCACATCACAGCTCGTACCAGACAACAAAGGCATTATGGGAACTTGAGAGGGGACACATTGCCCCCTCCTCCACTGTTATCTGAGTTGTCCCATCAGAATGGCAGACAAAAGGAAAGGGCACATGCCAGACACCCATGTGGGATGGAGACTTGTGAGACGGCAGGTTTCACCAAGAAACACAATCATAAGACAGAACCCCATCTGACTGGTGCAGTAAATGCCCCTTTCTGGAACATTCCCTAGCAACATACTATGAGTCACTTTTTGAGAGGCTGTGGAAGGGGTAAAATGATGAGAAAGCAAGCCAGAAATGTCTGCAGAGCAAAGTATTGCTATTTCAGAAAATATTTGCAGGATTTAACATTGTATGAAACTCATTCCATCTAGAAAAGATGGAAAAGAAAGAGGCATATAAACATTGTGGAATTTTCTATTTTTTCTGTATTGGAGAAACTCAGAAAAAGGGGAGGGGGATCTTGTGAAGTCTTTCACCAGAGCAGCCCGTTTCTGGTGTGACAGACATTTTCCATTCACACACAAGGTGTATGAAAAAACACAAGAGACAGAGTGTGTGAGAGAGACGGTATAAGAATATGTGGTAGACGGGAAGGAAAAGAAAGTGAGGGCACTTCAATAAACTGAGTCTTATGGAACAAATGAGATCAGAGAACAGCTCAAAGAGCCACCAAAAAAAAAAAATCAAAGACATGCCAAATCTATCGAACTAAGGCATACCATATTCAATCATGCTCAAAAACCGGGTAAAAATGAATGCTGCTGAGAGATAGCAGGAAGTGCGATGGAGAACTAGGGCACATTTAATCGTGCCAGTGGCAGGAGCTATTCATCTGTACCTCGCTGGCAAAGCGGCACTGTCACCTAAGCAGGGCGCAAGCCACTGACCTCGCTCTCTAATCTGAGATAAAGCTCTCGTATTAAAGAGACGCCCCATACGGGCGCCAGACACGTCTAGACTCCCCATGCCATAACACCCACTTTTCTTTAATTATTTAACCTCCCGGTAAGACTGTACAAGATAAGCTCGGACTAGGCCCAGACGCCACCTGGTACAGAGTCCCCCCTACTCCTACCCTCTACCTACTGCTCATCTCATCCCACCGGTGACAAAGACTTACCATAAATATTCTTTTACACCCCTCTCCTCCTCTTCTTTCATTCGACAACCCCTTCTCTTCCTCCTCCACCTCTCACTAGCGTTCGCCCAGGCGGATTGAGTCATATCCCCTTGAAACAGGACCCAGCCCTGGGTTTAGTTCTTCATCAAATAGTGTTTGGTACATGATGTTCTCTCTGTAGTTTTGACAGCATAACTGAGCTTTTCAAGTACTCTACAGTGCAACAGTGTGTGTGCTGACAACGGACACATGCTGAGTGTGTAGAATACACGCCATCCTCAGAGCCTGGTTCCTAGTATACATATTCCTGGTATGTATATATGTTCCTTCGCCCTTACAATCAATGTTATTCTATGGTTAAGGCTACACACGAAGGAAAGATTTCAGAATTCTCAACTGTAGCAAGAGAGTTGCAGGATTTTTTAATCCATGCTCTAAAATATATTAAAAGATGCACTGATCAACCAGCCAAGGATAACAATTGGCTGGTTTTTCACATGATTGACCTGACCAGTAACTGGCTGGTCTTCAGACCAATTCCAGCCGGTCCGTATTGTTAATGGCAGTGTGGGCAATGATATCATAGATACACCACAGCCACATGACAACATGCTGTCAGCACTGAACTTTACATGTTGACAACCAAATGGAGAATGCTGAGATAAAGCAGCTGCTGCATCCCTCTTTGGGAAGGTAACTTTTACAGAGCAGAGCAGGCCCTCTTCTACTCACCTAGGTGCATCAACAGAGATCTTTTCCTTGCGCTTGAGCAGGCCTCTATGCTTCAGGTTTGGGATGCTCATTTTTACTGGTTACCTGTTATGACGAGTTCACACTGCATGATTTTAGCCCTGATTTTTGCTCACGGACAGGTTGTGAAATCGCTGACAAAAGCCTGAAATCGGAGGCAAATTGGTTTTCACATGAGCGACTATTACACAGTGATCGCAATCAGACAGAAGGAGGAGTTATAGACCACAATATCAGAATAAATACGCTTAACAATAACATTAAACAAACAAAAAAAAAAGAAACATTTGCCTGATCAGGGTCAGCAGCAGCACATTGCAAAATAATTTATTCATTCATTCATTCATTCATTTTCTTTTCGGCTTAGTCCCTTTATTATTCTGGGGTCGCCACAGCGGAATGAACCGCCAACTTATCCAGCATATGTTTTACGCAGTGGATGCCCTTCCCAAAGAGGGATGCCCACCGTGCGGCCCAAAATAATTTATTGACCTCCAATTAGTTTTTCTCTCTTTGCTCCTTGTTCCCTGGAGCTCCTCAAACATTTCCTCGTCCATAAACTTTTTTTATTTACTCAGAGTTGTCGGCGATTGTTTGTAGTAATGCAGTGTGTATCCACTTGTCACAGATCCATCGTGCAGAATGAACGAAGCAGCAACTGAACGCTACCCTAGATAGTCATGCAGTGTGAAAACAACGGTGATCCAACGACTATGAAAATCATGCAGTGTGAACTCTACTTTAACCGACACCAAGAATTTTTTTAATACATTGATCCATGTAAATCAGAAATGACAAATGCAGTCTTTGTTATTTTTTCTTTTAAACTAATTGAAAAAAATATTTGCTAGACATATCAGTCATAATTGCTTTCAGAGAAGGAGAAAACCATTTCGCATTTAAGTTGTCAGCAAGTATTTACCAGGACAAGATTAAAAATAGCAAATACGTATCTATAAATAATAGTGTTAAACTATACATACAAATATTAATCAAAACATATTTCATAAGCATATGCTCATAATCTTTGGACTTTTGTAAGAAAAAAAAGAAAAATATAAAAGTTATAAACTGGAGCAGTTTAGGGGAAACCGTAACGTTTATTTTATATTATATTTAATTATATTTATAATAATAAAAAGTATTTATAATAAATGTTGGTAATAATTCTGTAATTATTTTTTATTATGAAAAAATTGAATAAAGGTATATTTTTGTTTTAGTATTTGCTTTGAAATAAAAATCAGATTCTGCAAAAATTGGTATCGGCAGATCACTTACCAAAATAATCGTAATTCTAAGCATTTTGGTCCAAAAAAAAAAAAAAACAATTATTTTGCATTAACATTCAGTAACGAACTGCTATCACAATAGCAGGTATGTGTATTAAAAAAGCAATATAGATTCTGTTGTAATTTGATTTGTACATTACATTGGTTAACATAGTGCTGATAAAGAATCAAATACAGAATCAACACAAACGCATTTAGCTGGCTGCATATTCTAAACTGCACCGATATCAGTCAGCCAAACCTCGCTTTCGGATCAAAAGATTAAACTGCTAGTTACCCTCTTCACAAAAGCTCAATTTTCCTCCATTTTGTGTATCTGTTCTGCATAAACCAAACAACATAAATGATTGGAGAGCAAATGGCTCGGTGGCTGTTACAACAGACACAAGTGACACAGTGCAAATAGCTCTCAAACATGCATATGTCTCAGTGCCAAACCGCAGACAAACTCATACTTTTCCAAAGAGATAATGAAAATTATCACAGAGGGAATCCATAAAGAAAGAGCACTAAGCCTTGCTTGCTTTAGTCCTGGCAGTGCAGAGCGTCTTCTAAACATAGCGCTGGGAGACTCGGAGAATAACTGCGAACATCAAGTCAACAACATGATGATTATGACTGGGTCCAGCATGTGACTTCACTCACTGCTGTAATATGAGATGTGAAGGTAAGAGCCCATGCTATCCGAACACTGACTCACTAGATTAACACACAAACAACCCCTCGGCCTCCATGCGCTCCCTGAGGAACACGCTACCTCCAGTGCATCATCTCCTACGCAGCTGACAATGCCGTACACGCAGCAAGAATGAGTGGTTGACGAATGAGACCAAAAAAGAAAACAGAGAAAAAATAAATAAATGTCAGAATGAAACATACTAGTCCTTCTTGATTATAGAATGAATAGTTCTTGTCCTGGACTATCATTGTGCACCTCCAAAAGAGGTCAACAACCCCACACATTTACACATAAGGGGCTATTTTTCTAGTGGAAAATGACACATTTGCTTTTTATTTTAGAAAAGCAAAAACAGACACTATGGCTTGTGCTATATTGTTAATAGTCATCATTTATATGCACTGGAAAAAATTATTCATTGGATTTACTTTTTTTAAGGTAAGTGGTTGCAAACAATTTATATGGGCTTAAACAAACATATTAAGTTGTACATTACTAAATGCTATTTGTTTGGTTAAATTCAGCCCATATAAATTGCTTGCAACCACTTACCTTAAAAAAATTGGTAAATCATTTTTTCAGTGTTTTGAGGTAGATCACTGCATTTGTGCCTTACAATACTCTTTAGCAATGACAATCACCAATCTGGAATGTTCTTCTTTACCCTTATTGGTCAAGTATCCATGAGGACAATGGTAATTGATTGCTCAAAACAACACATTAACTGTCTAATTCTATAACTGCATTCTGTTTGTTGAAAAATTTGGGTAACACTTTAGTATAGGGACCAACTCATACTATTATCTAGTGGCGTATTACCTGCCTATTATTAAGATATTGGCTGTATATTAGTAATTAGTAAGTACATATTCATATGTATCTTATTCTACATCCCTAATCCTACCTAATACCTAAACCCAACTACTACCTTAATAACTGTTAATAAGCAGCAAATTCTGAGTTGTTTTTTTTATATCTAAAATCATTGTTAACTATTTGTTAATAGTGAGAATTGTAGCTTAAAATAAAGTGTTACCGTAATTTGTATACACAGAGTTTTGTGGTATGTTCGGACATATACAAATACTAATACTTGTATTAGTATAGAAGACATATTGTATTTGTATAGAAGACAATTGTATTTGTATAGAAGACATATACTGGCCATCAATCACAATCTATGTGTCACGGATCACAGAAGGTAGAGACAAGGATATCTTTTCACACAGTGTTTATTAAACACAAGTATATCTTCGCACCGAGCGGTGCATGCAAACAGTTCAATATAGTCACTTCCCTTAAGTAGAGCAAGCCGATGACAGGGGTTAGTCTCTGGGTAAGATGAGTCACGGATAGCCTTGGCGGATGATCCAGATGAGCAGACAGAGAGAGTTGCGACCAAGTGAAGAAGATACCGGACAATGACTGAAAGGAGTGCGTGGGTTATATGGAGTGGTGGTGATGACAGGAGCAGGTGCATGTGATGAGTGCGCAGGTGAGCGTGATTAGTAATCTGGTGAGTGAGTGCGTTGTGTAGTGGCTGGAGAGTGTGACTGGTGATCGGGGCTGACAGAACGTGCAGGAGGTGTGACACTATCAAGGGTATAGAGGATGATTTCAGATTGAAATCATCAGTCTGTAGGGTTTGTCAGATACCACCAGGTTACAGATTAACACCAGTAATCAGGATAAATCTGAAAGTGTTCTCTAATTTTGATCAGTACTCTTATTCCGTGAAAATGGATTGTTAGTGTTAGATCATCAAAGCATTTTTCTTCATTCATTCATTTTCCTTTGGCTTAGTCCCTTTATTCATCAGGGGTCGCCACAGCGGAATGAACCACCAACTTATCCAGCATATGTTTTAAGCAGTGGAGGCCCTTCCAGCTGCAACCCAGTACTGGGAAACATCCATACACACTCATTCACACACATACACTACAGACAATTTAGTTTATTCAATTCATCTATAGCGCATGTCTTTGGACTGTGGGGGAAACCAGAGCACCCGGATGAAACCCACACAAACACGAGGAGAACATGCAAACTCTACACAGAAATGCCAACTGACCCAGCCGAGACTGTAACCATGACCTTCTTGCTGTAAGGTGACAGTGCTAACCACTGAGCCACCGTGTCGCCCCAAAGCATTTTTAACAGAATTTAATAAATAAAAGGTTGAAAAATGGTAGTATTTGTAGATAAAGTAAGGTGTTAGTTTTATCAATTATTATTTATTTATATAGAGTAAAACTGAAAATGGAAAGTGCTTCATCTTTAACAGGTCCTTGAGAATCACTAAGACTCAGCTGAGACAACAAAACCAATGAAAATCAACAAGAACAAAAATAATAATAATAATAATATGAAGTTTTGAAGCTTTGTGCTGCAATGCCACAGCAAGCAAAATGCACATTTACTCAAAGCATGTACATACATAAACCCGCACAAGGAAAGCAAACTATCATCATAACCTTATGTAATTTTAATGACCTCATCAGTCAACAGCTATTACTTTGCAGAGCTTGTGCAAACATATTCCTAATGCTATGATAAGATAATGCTATGTTTTCTTTACTGCTTTTTTCTCACCATGATCAATTTCCCATCTGTGTTTATATTGTTATTAAGTGGAAGTGTCATCTAAATGTCATTCCAAT
This sequence comes from Danio choprae, assembly GCA_903798125.1. Taxonomy (NCBI): domain Eukaryota; kingdom Metazoa; phylum Chordata; class Actinopteri; order Cypriniformes; family Danionidae; genus Danio; species Danio choprae. The sequence continues at coordinate 831,697 of CAIGQW010000415.1, read as the reverse complement.
CAGTGTAGGTGGCATTTGAATGTTCATTTACAGTATATTGCTGCTAAGTTATTTCCAACCTCTGTACACCGGGTCCAATTTCTACAGACTTCTGTTAGCGTCCTGTACATCTGACGTTCTGCATTTTGCATACTAAGTAAAAAAGCAGAGTAAGGGGAAATGGGAAGATTGAAGCAAGTGAAAGTGAAATGTGGTGTGGAAGATGGAAAGACAAAGACAGAAGTACACAGGTAGTGTTGGAGAAGGAGGAGAGCGAGACAGGAAGAGAGAAAGAGAGATAGCAGTCTGATCTATCTTCATTATCCTCCACTCTGCAGTCTCCCAACACAGAGATCATAAATCTCAACCTCCAGCACACTTCACTGACAATGAAACACAAACACTGCTAACCTCTGACCTCTCTCCTGCTACTGACACACAGACACACACTCACTCAGACACACGCGGAGAATGACAGCGCACACTGTAATATCATTTTAAACTGGGTACATAGATGCTGAAAAGAAAGGAAATTAAACTAATTTGCTATTCATAATTTTTAAATGCAATGCATTTGGGGATATATTATCACATTCAATGCGTTAACTGCTTTGGACTGATTGCTAGTATGTTTTCAGAGAGAGATATGCAATATGTGTAGCACAGGGTTGCGTGGCATGTAAACCACTTCCTTTTGACTGAGTGTATTGAGATCTAATGCCAAACCTACTTTCAGCTGAGCTCATTTGAGTAAACTGATTTATCTTTGCAAAAACAAATCGGTTGATCTTTGAACGCTAAAATATTTATAATATTATTAGATATCAAGTTTCCTTTAATTCAAGTACAACCTAAATCCTCAAGTATCTTCAAGTAGAGAAACATACTCATATATAAAAGGCCCCAGTGTTATTCACACAATTATTAAACACCATTATAGTAACACATGGCAATAAAATGGTGCAATAAACATTATTTGCAATAAACATTAGATGTAACAAAAAAAAATCACTGATGAGAAAAAAGCTAAACTAAACATTAGATAGTAACATAAAACTCTAATGTGT
>CAIGQW010000415.1:803272-815813 GCA_903798125.1 Danio choprae | reverse complement strand
CACACACACACACACACACACACACACACACACACACACACACACCCTCCTCGAAGCGCAAGCAGCCCATTCAAAGATTAGCAGGAGGGGTTGACAGCTGACCTCCGGTGTGACCTTATCATGCACTCACACTCACACACACACAACCCTCTGAGCTTGTGCATTAGATTATTGGATGGAGTGCTGTTATGGGCGAGATGGGCCTGTAAAGTCCGGTTTTGATTGACCTGCCCGGGGTTACTGGGGCAGGAGTGTGACCTTGAGCGATGGTGGAGAGGAAGGGCTGAACAGAGCATGCATATTGTATTGGATGGAGTGCAAGGGCCCATGGGGTCGTTTGACTGACACCTCTCTAACAAGGCAATTACTGATCTCTGCGATGTGTTCACACTCTTCACACAACTGATCTGCTCACAAACACTTATGCACAGTACACACACAATGTGAATCACTAACACATCCTGAGCAGTTTCACAGAGCTGGTAGTAATAATGAATGAGACTTAAAAGCTGAACAGTATAATAATAATCATGATGGACAATATTAGATTTTTTTGGTCTCTTTTAAATATTAATATCTGATTGGGTGAATATACACTAATAATACAGGGTCTATTCATTTAAATAGTACTTTTGAGATTTGCCATACAAAGAGTACAATTAACTGTAATATACTATTTTGAAGTATCATTTGAACTAAAATTGTAGATTTTAATGGCACATATGGATTTTAACAGCACATAAAAGTATATATTTAATTTGAACCAATTACTGTTATGTAAACAAAATATGAAAAACTGTTAATCTTAAAGCATCGGCCAAATTTGATTATTAGTGCATATACAAAAAATACCAAAAATTATACAATTAGTAAGCATTGCTAATAAAAACAAAATATTTATTTAAAAACAAAATAACTAAATTTACACAAGAAAAAAGGACAGCAGTGTGAAAAAATCAGTTAAGAAAGCATCTGGTCTTAATGATATGTTCTGTATATGCTTGCAGTCATTTCTGAAATTCTGCACTTCTGTCACATCAGAACATGTTTATTAATATAGCATTATTACCAATAACAACACACTGCTATAAAGCAAGAAACTTCACATTATTAAACAAAAAAACGATGTTAGTGTAGCTTTTAATTAAAACTTGACAACTTGTTTTTTCTGCTGTGAAGCTAGCTAATGTTGAATCTTAACATTTATGAATTAAAAACAACATAAAAAGTATCATTAAAGTAAAAGATTGGTTTACACAGATTAAAAGTTGATCTGGCCAAGGACGGGTTTGTTTATCTCAAGACTGTATAATATGTTATGAGCAATAATGTGGTGAATAAAAATGGATGAAAATAGAAAAATATATGTATTGTAAAAATTCAAAGTATAATAGTGATACAACTGATTTATAGTGATTTATGAATTAATAATAATAGAATTGTTTGAGGTTTTCAAAGGTTTAACTACTTATCCTATTGTATTAATCAGTAAATAACTCAGTATTGTAAATGCAGAAGCTGTAGAATAGAGCCTAGATCAGGGGTGCCCAAACATGGCCCTGGAGGGCCGGTGTCTGGTAGAGTTTGGTTTCAACCCCAATAAGACACACCTCTTACAACACCAGTAAGACAAGCTCTTACTAGGGTATATTAGAAACTTCCTGGCAGGTGTGTTGAAACAAGTTGGAGTTAAACCCAAGCTATAGTTTGATCAGAGGAATTATCAGCCATCGGTTCATTAATAATTCTAATTGTTAAATCAATCAATTAATTGGTTAACCCCTACTGTACACTGGAAGAATTAGTTTCGAAGTTGAAGATTAAATTAAGATAACTGCGGTATCTTTTTAGAAGAAAATATAATTTGAATCTTTGTACTTCAAAATTAAATGTCTAATACAATGCATTGTGACATATCATTTCTTTGTGATTATTGTATATTTCAGTAGCAAACTTTGAGTGAGTATTGTTTTCAAATAAAAAAATTATCTTGTAGTATTCTATTTCACTAGAATTCTAGATTGCATATTTTGATTTAATCGTATTTTACCTAACATTTTAAACAAAACAATTATGCAAAAAAATAGAATAAGTTTATAACACAACTGGCATTGTAATGGTTATCTTTTATAATAAAAATTATGCCTAGAAGTATGGGAAAATGTTGACTATCCTGCAAAAAAAAAAAAAAAAAAAAACTTCTGTATTATTATCTTAGGTCATTAAACTACTTCTTGCACTAAAAATCTTAATATTTCAATGTCAAGATATAACCTTACAAGCATAACTGACTGTATTAACTTTAATGACATTCTAAAACATGTTCAGCCTGAGCCTCAAAACACACCAACCTCCTACGCTAAATTTTTACTAGCATATTTCTAAAGGCAGCATCATGTAATAAATAGTTAACAGTGCAGACAGAACCTCTGGCCTCTGACAATAAACACTCGACTCTTGTGTCCCGTCTCAGGCCTCACCCTCTAGTCCCGGGCCAAGCTTCGGCCCGCCAGTGGAAAATAAAAAAGGTGCCAAATTGATGCAGAGATCAGATATTGACGAGGATGGTGTTTTTATCCCCTGCGTATTCGTTACATACGAGCCGCAGCGCACTAGTGAGCCCAATGCCAGTCCAATATCCTGTTTCTGGTGCTTGACTTTGGCCACTGCCCCACTGGAAATGGGACTACAGAAACCCAGCCATTTGTGAGTGAGACAGCTAGAAAGAAAGATTGTGCGGCACGACTAGCGATGCAACAGTGCCGTTCCACACGGCGCTCTATTAATAGCCGGGTTCTGTTTTCACTGGAAATAGCCGTATGGTGGAAGGCCTTTGTCAGATAAGCAGCCTTTCGCTCTCAAAAACCTCAGACAGAGACTGTGCCTAAATCAGCAGACAGAACAATGGCTTAAATATGGTCAGACCTGGAAAAGACAGCAGGGAAGAAAGCTCCTAGAATCACACACACAATAAAAATGCAATCTAATCCAGCCGTTTGAGGTGAGCTGAATGCTAAAGCTAATATGACACTGATTATATTAGCATGGTTAGCATGCTGAGCACTAAAATATGTGTCTTTTTTGAGGTTTGTGTGTATGTGTGTGTGCTGTGTCACTGGCTCCCCCAGTTTTCCAGCTGCCCCGATGCAGCCACTGCAGCAGAATCTGAGTGCCAAGTCACCAGGCATTCCACTGTCTGCACGGGCCGTCCCGAACACCACAGCACAGACACGGGAACCCACAAATGCACTCTAACATTCACGTGCAGACACACACACACAGCAACTTTTACAGTGTTGGTATGTCTTCTCATTCAGGAACTAGCAACACTCACACACAATTTACACTAAGACTATTCTGCAAGCACATACTGTTTAGGCAATTTAGTCCTAACAAATAAAATAAATAAAACAATATAGTGCATCTAATGAAAGGGGTCAAGAATAAGTATGGGTCATATTTTATATTAAAATCAAAAGGATGTTTTAAGAAAATTATTCTGTGCTTAATAGAAAGTAAAGTTTATTTTAGGATCATTTCATTTGTTTGCACTGACTAATGACAATTAAGCTAATTGTATTTTTATTGTCTTAATGCAACAAAACATTATTTAAAAGACATTAAACTTGTGTTTATTTTAATTAAACAGTCATTTGTATTACAATGATGAAAAAATATATAATGACAAAAATAACTCCATTACAGTGCTGAGAATTGCCACAGATCCTTCACATTTCTGGGGTTCTCAGAAAGGGAAGTCATCGTAAATAAGTCAATTGTAAAAAATGCTTACATTTCTCTAAAAGCAAAAAAAAAGAAAAAGTCCATCATAGTGTTGCTAAGACTTAATAAAAGGAGACCAAAAAAATAGACTGATTGTGTTGATCAAAAGAGAAAATCTGGCCTCTCTATGTTATATTATATAAGAAATACCAGTTTTCTGGCATTTAATTGCGTGGCATTTAAATTACCAAGTGCAGCCTTATAAAGTAACATTTAAAAAATGATTCATTTAATCTTTAAATAATCTGTGGAAATTTTTTGTATGAGGATTTTTTGGAATTTATATGAAAAAAGTAAATGAGATTTGCATTAATACAGAATTGAATTGTCACCAAAAAATGTCATAAAGATTATGCACAATTCAAATGGCTGATAAACAGTTCAATATTCCTAACAGAGCATCATATTCTTTATACAATGTATTATTTATAATCATTATTATTTTGGATTATATTTTAGAGTTTATTTTCTAAACACACAAACCTTTTTTTTCTATGTAGCCCTCACTAGCCAAGGGACATTGCATATGCATCATACATCTAACAGAACAGAAATCAATTCAAGTTCATGAGCAAATGAAAAGTTTCTGGGGCAAGACATCAGTGCCGTCTACCAGGGGGCTTTGAGAAGAGGGATGATTCTTTCATTTGAAGGTTTACTTTTAATAATTCATCCCATTTGCGGCAAAAATAGCCAGTGCGAGTACTGATTATGACAGCCTCTTTTGTCCTCTGTGGATTCAGACAGCCCAGAGTCTCAGCCGGACTTGAGTAAGACAGTCTGGGCTGAAATGGGGGAAGGGTTGACTGACTGACTGGCTGCCCGCTCCAGACCACAGTGAACCAATTCCCAGCAATAACGGCAGTGGATGTACACGCAGCTTTGAGAGCTTCAGCAACACTTCACTCCACAGCTTCCACTTTGTAGGTATTATGAAATGACACAATTACAAACCGTTCCACGAAGTGATATCACATGCATTTCACACGTATAGTATAAATACTAATGGAAAAATGTTATTAACTGGTATGGTAACGTACTAATAAAACTAGAGGTGCGTTTATCTGCAACCAAGCTAAACATATAGAGTTGAAGAATGTCTGAGCTATGGCAAGCTGGTTTAACATTTATCCTCAAAACAATTTTTTTAATTAATACCAGAGTGCTAATTTTTGGTTGTATTAAAGGCAACTGATTATATATAAGTACATGCACATGACAAGTAAACATGGACCTGTAAATGGTATATAAAGTTACAAGTAGCAACTTGGATAGACACTTGTCTCTCAAAAAGGCCATTCTGCGCATGTCTTTTGCATAGTTGTGTCTGCGCACCTTTATAACAAACTCTATATAAAGCGAATGACTAGTGTGGACAAAAACTAATTCAACATTTGAGCTCTTCTGCACATCCATTATCTTAAAAGCACTGCCAACAGGCACAAAAATCAAACTGCATTTGGACAGAAAATACATGCGTACATCTGCAGAACATCCTGATAATGAAAAGTATGTTGCTTTGACAGTGTGCAAGACTGAGCTAAGCGTGGACAGCAAAGGAATGTCAACGCAGCTACCAAATAACCACTAATTAGGTGCTAGTGACTGATTAAAATGTATACTGATCAATATTGTGTACTAGTACTTAAGTGTAACATACAACAGACAGTTAGTTTTAAGGAATAAAAGTCAACGCGGCGTGCCATATTGTGCGCAGCCCCCACAGCAACACCAGCAATATTCAACTGATGCATCGAGTTGTGTTCCAGTGCCAACACTCCCAGACGCTAGAGTCATCAGCAACACTCATTAATTAATCAAACTGTTTAAAATAGACCGAGGCTTTATTAAAAAGTCGGTTCTGACGAACACGTCTCATTTTGAGGGGGCTGAACGAATAGTTTAATACGCCACAGCCAAATTCGATGGTTGTGCAAGTGATACAGTAACAAATAATGCTCAAATACTGTAAATAATCGAAATGAGAAAAGCATTTACATTCAGAGGAACCCTTTATTTCGGCAATGACATATTCGCACAGCTTGGTGCCAAAATAACGGATTCGGAACTGCTACATAGTTACATTCGATACATCTTCGAATGCGGAGCGAATTAAACGTTTGAATCTAAAACCGTTACATTGTCAGCAGGATGAGTCGAGTGGGCTAGCTTAAAAAACATTATATTTTTCATTCGTTACGTCTCAAAATACATTACCAATTGTAACAGTTTTAGCATTCGCCTTCCATTCCCTCCGCATTCGAAAACGGCTGAAGAAAAACCCGCCCTACTTACATATATCCATTCCCTGTGGCTGGGAGAGGGTGCAGTTGCAGGAACATGTGTCATTTGAGTTGGCGTTGTTGTTATTGTTGTTGTTGCTGGAGCTGCTGTCCGGGACCGTGATGTTTCGCATGGGGGCTCGGGGAAGTGACGGGACGGGGGGGAAGAGAGCCGCCGGTCGCGGCCCTCACATGAACTGAGGAGCACTTCCACAGCAGCGGCGGCGGCGACGGCGGCAGCAGCCTGCGGTCTCGGTGCACGCGTGTCTCATGCCATTCCCGCGACTCTCCGACGCAGTTTCGGCTGCTCGACTACGGTAAGATACGTTCAAGATACGTTCCCTTCATCTTGACGGTCTTATCCTCTCGCGTTCATTCAGAAGAATGGCTTTCTGTGACGGACTCAGACTCACAGCCCACCTCCTCCTGCGCCTCCCTCCTCCGTGAGGGGAGCAGCTCCAGACAGACAGACAGGAGCGGTGGGAGGGGAGACTGGCGCTGACAATAGCGAGAGAGAGAGAGAGAGAGAGAGAGAGAGAGAGAGAGAGAGAGAGAGCGCTCTACCCTCAATGGGACTGTGTGTGTGTGTGTGTGTGTGTGTGTGTGTGTGTGTGTAGAGGCGGTTAGAATTACACACACACACTCATTAGTGCCAGCCACGACCAATCAAGGCAGGCATTGAAGAGGCTTTAACCTTGGGCTGACCCCACAGTCTAGCAGATATTCAGCAGATGTGTTAGACCCCCCCCCCCCCCCTTCTTTCCCAAACTGTCTGCGGTCTATAAATATATCCGGGCCGGTTTGGTGTGGGGAATGTCCGGCTGAGTGGGCAGTGAAGTAAACCAAGTTGGTGAAACGCAGTGCCAACCTAAAAGTATTCGGACACTTAAGTGTTTCTCGAGTAGCACATTTAATGACACGGCATTGTACAATATCTAAGTGTCATATCATGCATATATTATTTATTTATCACAACACTTCATTTTGAATATTTATATTATATTTTCCTGATTACTTTTTTGAGGGAGGGGGCGCTAGACAATCTCTTTTTTCTAAATAATTGCCACCAACTTTGACATTTAAACGTTTTTGGACACTGTGTAATCATTACCTGGTTTATCTAATTATTAAGCATATATTACATTACAAAATTAAAAGAAGTAATTTTAGGATAGGTTTTTAAAATAAATTATATAATACATAACTAATACATTAGGTTTTTAACCATTTAATTGTTTACTTCCAAATTCTCCTTACATTAATGTTAAAATTATATATATATTTGTAGAAATGTAGCGTTTCTTATTTTATTATTTTTTAGTATTTGCATGTTTGCATGTTCTCCCTGTGTTCGCGTGGGTTCCCTTCGGGTGCTCCGGTTTCCCCCACAAGTCCAAAGACATGCGGTATAGGTGAATTGGGTAAGCTAAATTGTGCGTAGTGTATGTGTGTGAATGAGTGTGTATGGGTGTTTCCCAGTACTGTGTTGCAGCTGGACAGGCATCCGCTGTGTAAAACATATGCTGGATAAGTTGGCGGTTCATTCCGCTGTGGCGACCCTTGATTAATAAAGGGACTAAGCCGAAAAGAAAATGAATGAATGAATGAATGAATAGACTACAACTAATTTTATTATTTCTGTTATTTCCCATTTTCTCATTGCATTTTAACTTTATTTCAATTAACAAAGTTATAGTTTTATTAAACAATAACAAAACAATCAAAAATATTTTTTTATTTAGATTACAGTACTTCTAATCACTATTGCAAAACACTACAACAAATATATATGTTTTTTTCTTTCAGTCTTTTTTTCATATGACCTGAACATGTTTGTATGACTTTACCACATCCAGTCAACTCTAAATAAAGAAAACACAAACTATCTGTGTGGCTAGACAAAACAAAAAAAATTGTTTATGTCTCAAAAACAAAGGATATGCCGCTTAGTTCAGTCATGTTTACAAAGATGAAACGTTTATGCAATTTAACTGCTGTCGTTAAGAACTGTTTGTCAGACTTGAATGCTAAAATTGCCCTTGTTATGTCTGAAGCCCAAAAAGATGCAACTCCTGCTTTAGCGGCCTCTAGCGGCATCAGAGCCCATTGCACCACTGCATTGCTTTAAACGTTGCATGGGTGACCTGTTTGTGGCCTACTTTCCCCTGTGACCTCTCACTGACGGTGTGATGGTTTGAAGTATTCCAGGCCAAGCTGTGGTAACAGATATGTTTGAGTGCGACTGTGAGGATATTTACAACGATAAGACAATCTGTGGTGAGACGAGCTTTCCCTGTACGGGCCGGTCAGAGTAAGGTCAGACAGATAAGAAGAGTTTATGACAACCTCTGAATTTTTAAAAAGTTATGTTACTGGGTACCATTTCAATGACTTAAAGTCATAGTACGAAAAATGATTCTGTCATAATATTTACTTACCCTTTACTTGTTAAAAGCCTGTTTTATTTTTGTTTTTTGTTTTGCTGAATGCAAAAGAAGATATTTTGAAGAATGTTAGAAACCGGTTACCATTGACTTCCACAGTAAGAAAAACATATACTATTGAAGTCAATGGTTACAAATTTCCAACATTTCGTTTTTCAACAGAACCAAAAAAAAAAATCAATGTCAAACTAATTTTTAAGGGTGCACTCACACTAGGCTCTCTGAACCATGCCCATATTTGTTTGGGTGGCCCTGGCATGATTGGGAGAGGTGGGCCAGAGCGAGGTTTGGTTGGGTTCGCACACTGTATGCATTTAGTGTGAGTGCATAGAGTTCAGCGTGTAGAATCAATGTCAACTGAAGGGAGTGCTCTTATTGGATATTCATCAACGAATCACAGCACGAGTATGATGTAGTGAAGTAAACAATTCAAGCCAAGGAGGATCACAAAGAGGCTGGCTGTAATTTTGCTACATTTCTCAAATATTTGCAAACAATATGGATTATTAGAGTATCAGACATATTTGCATGAGCAAATCCCTCCCTTATGAGTGACGATTACTGTAATAATGGTACTAAACACTGCTTTGTTTACACTTTACAGATTCTACTGCCCCCTGCGGAATGGAAAGACACATCCTCTTGCGCAGGTGCAGAACGCGGCTCTTGTTTCAGTTGCCTTTAGTTCCTTTTGTGTGTTAACGCGCAGCTTTTTGGTCCAGACATGATCTAACACAAGGCGACAACACAGTTGAGTTTTGTTTTTTCGCTAGTTGTTTGCCGTCGACTTCGTGTGTCCTGACCCTTAAACAAACCATGCCAGAGATTGTTTGGAAGCGGAACAAGACAACCACTTCATCTGTGTCTTGGTTCGATTGTTTGGTGCGCACCAGACTGCTATTGCTGTATTCACACCTCCCCAAAAGAACCACACCAAAGGGGGAAAAAAAACTTACTCAAACAAAACCGATGTGAATACACCCCTATATGCACAAATATATACATTTATACTAAAGGACAAGAAAAACATTACAAAGTATCATATGGCCAATTTAATAAATGCTCTAATAATATACAAATCAAGTTACTAATCAAGCTGTCTTACAGCATCAGCTTCCTCTTTTCAGTGCTCGTCAGTGTCTTTAGGGATGACTCATAGCGTCTGTTGCTGGAGGCCAAGCTTCTTCCAGCAGAGACTCAGACACATCAGTCTGGCTCCGTCACAGCACCTGTGATTGCTCAGGTGGAAGTCTAAATCACAACGCCGTCAGCATCACATCAGCACACATCAGAATCATTGTTACGCCAACACTGCACCATGTCTGATGTCTAGCCAAAACACTAAATGTGCCTTATATCTGTGGAACTTCAGACTGATGTATTGCACTATGGATCTGGACAGTGTAAGATGGGAATAAGCCAAATTGAACTAACTGAAGCCAGAGGACTTCTGCAAAAATAAACTTTTGCAGACACACTAGTGAGAAGCTTCTACCTTCTATAGTGTAATAACAGTACAACTGAAGAAATCAAAGAAAGATGTAAAACAGTGACCATGTTGGTTATCACAAAGGGTTATAGGGTGTCATTTTGGTGCCGCATGCAGTTCATAATGGAATATTTTACTGTCCTTCACAAATAAGTTTGTTACTTACAGAAATATAATGCTATGGCAAAAGCTTGATTAAAAATTGATTAACTGTATGTGGCCTTAAAATATGAATAGTTTAAAACTGTAAATCCTGTCATATATTTTAAGATATCACTTTAAGAAATATATGGTCATAAAATGCAAATAGACCACTCACATACTACCTGGAATATTGTCACAGTATTTCTTCTCAAAGAAAATCTCAATTTAAATGTAATTATTTGTTAACAAATTACACACAGCAAAACAAAATGAACAATATAACAATGCTCTTAATTAACTAGGTAAAAACAATTAACATACAAATCGATATAACAAGTAACTAAACACTTATTACTAATAACTATATTAAACAATGACACATTATGTTTTATTATCATTTATGTAAAATCATTTATGAACTTACTTTTACAGTTTTTACAATACCATGGGTCATTTTGATCAATCAATCAATCAATATTTTACAGTAAAACTATATTGTTTTGTGATATATATAACATCTATTTTCATTCTTTACAAAATCATTACCATTAATATTTCTTTAATTAAATCTGATATAATATTATTACACATAATTTATGTAAATAACATTTAAGTATCTCTAGTATTCAAAGCAGTTGTTTAATTTTCTTTTAAATTTCTTCCAATTAATTTCAGTTTTAAAACACATTTACTTTACCTCCTAAATCCTGTATATATTAATTATTTTTATATAGAGCAAATTATATTAGCTTCAGACAAACACAACCCCCATCCCAAAAGTAAACTTCAGAATATTAAATAAAAAGTTTACTTTAGTTATGAATCATTATTACCTTAGAGACTGCCCCTGAAAGAGAGGTTTTGTCAGATTTAGCTAAAATCCTTAGAGTACTTTGTCTCAAAAGAATAGCTGAATAAACACACACACACACGCGCACGCGCACGCACACGTGCGCTGAAGTACCGCACATGAATAGGCAACAGTATTGATCAGGAGTGATTAGTAGCTGCAGTCCGCATTGACTAATGTAATCCTCATTAGTCCGCTCTCTAACTAGACTATCAGCTATGGTAATACCCCAAAATGAGCTACTAAAAGGTACAAAGAAAGAACGGCAGTGGGAATAAATGATGGGAACAAACCAATACAAAAGCAGGTTCTTTTGGGTTTGGGTTAGTTTGTGTGTGTGTGTGCATTTACCTGCGCATGGTAGATATTGATAGGCTGTAAAGTCATGGGCGGTGAGCGGCTGTGCCCCTGGGAGCAATGCAGTCTCTCACTGCCGCTGTGATGAAGTGTTTACATGAAGGGATCACCCTGAGGGGGCGGTATTCATTAACCAGACTTACAGACTCAGACTATTGACTTCTCGCTCTAGACTCTCACACACACACACACTTTTACCTTTCACACACTTTCCACAACTTCTGTTTGAGTAGCTGCTCTTGAACCTGGACTTTTGTTATTGAGCTCTGTTTCCACTTAAGAGTGCCACAGCACCTCATTTTATTCATTTACAGACTTTACAGACCATGCTTAAACTACAGCTCTGGGAAGTCTTTACTGCATGAGTGCTAAGAATAAAAAATGAGGGGAAAAAAAAAAACGATTTTTACATGTTATGAGGATAAATATGAGTTGCACTTGCTGGTGAAAAACTCACCAGCTTTAACTTCATAATATTATGTGCTTCACAGTGAAACCGGATATTCAACATGAAAAATGTAGGGTGGAATTTGATCCATCAAGATTATGTCAACAAGTAGCAGAAAAAAAAAATTTCTCCAAAATTGTGATATTCTATCCAGCTATCTACCTATATGTCTGTCTGTCTGTCTGTCTGTCTGTCTGTCTATCTATCTATCTATCTATCTATCTACAGTATCTATCTGTCTATCTATCAGGGCTGCACAATATATAATTTCAGCATCAATATGATTCGCAATGTGCGAATCTGCAATAATAATTGCAGGAGCAATGTCATGTTGGGATTAATAAAACATGACCTAATCTAATCGGTTTTAATAATGTAAAAGATTTTCATTTTAATGTGTTTTTTTAAGGCGTGACTGTAAGATTTCGAGCGAGTTTAAACCATTTGGGCACAAGAAATTCTAAAGTTTGCCACTTTAAAAAAAGCCTAATTGTTTAATTATTTATACAGTTAAGACTAACCTCAATGCTGTTAAGAATCCAGCAGAAACCATGAAGCGCTGTTTATTTTATTTTTATCTTTTTTGTGTTTTCATCTGTGCTTTATTTTGTTATATATTATTATATATATCATATCGCAGAAAAACAAAATATCGCAATGTCCATTTTTTCCAATATCGTGCAGTCCTACTATCTATCTATCTATCTATCTATCTATCTATCTATCTATCTATCTATCTATCTA